>JAGJRP010000962.1:0-25209 GCA_022832235.1 Lepidurus couesii | reverse complement strand
GAAAATTTAATTGAAAAACTCAAAAATTACCGAAATAGAATACAATTTTCAACGCAATTCATTGCTGTTCAAGGTAATTCAATTCCGAGGTATTTCTTTCAACCTAGAAATGGAATTCCGAGGCAATTTATGTTAAAATTTGTCAAATTAAAAAGGGATTTGCGTTATTTATAACTCAACGGCGTAATCTGGATAAAATCCATGATTATACATTGCACATCCATTATAGGTTGTATATAGGAAATTGGAATTCTGTAGTTACAGCACGGAAACGTCATTTCCAAGGAATTCATTCTTAAAATTTCTAAGATTGCCAAAAAATTGTTAATGTACAACACCAGGACGTGTTTCGATGAATTTTTAGGCTACAATTCATAGTTTTTAAGGCTCCCGCATACCTTAGCTTATTGATAGGAACAATTCACAGATGGCACTAGTAGTTTTTGTTGTTTTGCGAAAGACTTGCGTAAGAAAGTAAGAAAATAAATAGACAGCTAATTGCGGGCAAAGTTTCTACGTTTGTTTTGCTTCTGAAAAGTACGATTTGTTCCCACAGTTTGCTGTAGCAGCACAATGTAAAAAATCAAGTCGTCAAACTTTCGGAACAAGATTTTTCGAAAACGGCTTGTCAGATTTTAAAACTATCTAATGCAAAAATTTTCTTTTGTTAGCAGCTAGTGCACAACCAAAGAACATATTTTTCGGTAACGTATTTCTCATAGTTGAAAACTTCATTTGCATATTGCTAATTAACTACTCATTAGAAAAATCGTGCTTTGGTTGTGCACTAGCTGTGGGCAAACTCAAGAGCCTTGTAAAAGAATTTTTTCATAACATGCACTGGTTTTCTCAAAAAAGTGGTCCGAAATTCCCCATGCTAACCGCCTATACCGAGCTAAGGTATACGGGAGCCTTAAGATCTGAAATGAGTCTAAGAGGCTGCAATTAATAATTTAAAATGTTTAAATATACGAAAGTACTATTGGAATCAGGAGATTGCAACACAGATTGTCTATAATTTCTTGTCAAGTTGATTAATTTTGCAAGGCTTTTAGAGTGTACGATCTTATCAACTCTCGTGTGGGTAAGGAAGTACTGTACTGTACATGTGTGCACGTGTAATACCCCATCAGGAATTCTATGAGAAACCCAAATCCTTCGTTCTTTTACCCATTCCAAGAATCAAACCTGGAAGTAACCATGAAATCCCTGCTCTAACATTTCCAATTCTGGCTCTCAGTGCTGGCTGACCGGTCTTTCCTCTCCGAGTTCCATTTCCCCATCTCTACTTATAAAAAAAAGTTAGCCCAGCATGACATTCAACACCCTTGGCGATTGCTCGGCGTTGAAAACCTGCTGGTTGTGCTCCTTAGATTGCACCAACCAATGTGTCTCAAATCCCTCGCGCCCAAGACACATCCCCCAAACAAGTGTACATCCAGTACATTGTACGTGAGCGCTAACTGTGGGTAATTATGCCAACACATAAGTCTCTCTCTCTTTATCCTGGGAAAAAAGAGTCCTGCATAGCGTTGTTGTTGATGGCGTCTAAGAAAAAGTATATGTTCTCAGTCCGTGTTCTTTATTCGCGTTCCAAATTTGAATGCGCTCTATTCAATTAAGCGCTATGAAATCTTCCGGGAGCAAAAGTAGCTCCACAGACCTTCTATTTTTTCCTCTCTCTCCTTTCTTTAAAAGAGGGATTTCTCCTCGCATTTCCCCTTCATTATGCTGCCAGAGATGTTGCATCTTCTTCTTCTACCTCTTTCTTTCCTTTTCTTGTCTAAAAAGGACGCGGCAAAGTTTTGGGGCGGTTTAACGTTGTTGGTTGCTAACTTGTGTGGATGTACTATACCCTCAGAGTCGTCTCGTCCTTCATACTCTGCATCTGCATGCATAACAGCCTCCTAGACAAATGACAAATATATACAAACAGGTTGCACCCCCAAATAGCACACATAACAGCAACTTGTCTTTCCCCCAAGAAAACGAGAAGTACACAGCATCCAAAAGGATCAGTACTAGCAATGAGGCAAAAGCTTCGCAAAGCCTGATAAAAACGGTTTCCATCTTTCCGCAGCTTTTCCCTGGGTCCCCTTTTTGTTCTCTCACATTTCATCTGCATAATAATATCCGCATACTAATTAAGTCTGCCCATCAGGACCTCCCAGTAGACTAATCTCCGTCAATATGCAAAATTAACCTGAGAGATTTTATTTATACTTGAAGCATTGAATAAGTACAGATCTAGATAAGTACATAGCCACTCTCTATGCTTATTGCTCTCTGCGCCAAGTACTAATTCCCTGCAGAGTCCAAAGTTGAATTAAAGTATAAAAATTTCTCAGCAAAAAACAACAACAAAAAACACGTTGATGATAAAAACCTGGTTTATAACTTGCTTTTTTGAAGGATCTTTTCATCATGAACTTGTTTTAAGGCTCCCGTGCACCTTAGGTCGGGGTAGGCAATTACCATGGGTAATTTCGGACCAACTTTTTGCTAAAATGTTTACATTTCATAGAAAAATGCACTGACAGAACAGTTGAGCGCATCATTCATACGTATTTTTTTCGACTCTTTTTTTCTTCTTTCGACTTCTTTCTTTTTCGAATTTTTCGATTTTTTCTGAATTTTTTAAGAAAGTTCGACGACTTCATTTGGGAAATTGGGCTGCTGCAACAAACTGTGGTGACTAAATGTACTTACCACAAGCAAAACAAGCGTAGAAACTTTGCCGACAATTAGCTATGTTTCTTCGTTTACTTTCTTACTCAAGTCTTTCGCAAAACACAACACGTTCTTCGGATTTAATGACAAACGGCAAAACGGGTAATGTATCCGGTGTCAAAAATGGACACTTGTGTGTCACTTTATGAATAATTACTGTTTTTCAATTAATGGAGTGAAAGAAAGTACAAGTTTTAACGATTCTCATCAACGAAAATTGAGGACAATCGTTAATCTAACTTAACCAAATTCATTTCAAATCCAACTACCAATTTTAACTCGAATTACACCCGTTTGTCAGTCTTTATCCAGAGAACGTTTTGCAACAGTATGACACATCATTGTAACTTTTTTTACCTTCGGGTGTTTAACCGGAGAACCTGTTGGCAAAACAATGGCAAACATTAGCGCCATCTATGTTTCACATCAATAAACTAAGGTTTATAGAGCCTTAAGGCAGTAGTTCCAACAGAAATGAAAGTACTGTACTGTACAGTACAAGGCCAGGTTATAGTACTGCAATGCAGCTTTGCGGGTGAGGATACCCCGAATCAAGAAAAAAACGTTATAAGTTAGAGCAGGTGTCTCCATTTAACCTCCTGAATGCTAAAGTTTCAGCTCTGGCTTCTTTCTATTTTTTTTTTCATTTTTTTTTTTTTTTTTTTTTTTTTTGCTGGGCCCCAAATCGGGTGTTATGAGCGAGCTGGGAGCGCTGATACTTTTTTTTTCTTTCGGGTATTGCTTTTATTACTCCGTACCGGGAAAAAAAGGCCATTTATCACCAAAGTTATGGTCGGGTCATCTTAATAAAGCAGAGGAAAACGGCAGAAAAAGTAGCTATTTCAATAACGGCAAAAAAAGGTACCGGGAAAATTACTTCCAGTTGGCGGGAAAGAAAAAAATCGACGGAAATCAAGGGAACGAGCAAATACTATACGCTTTTGAAAAGTTGTCGCTTAATAAGAGTTGTCAGTTGTCAAACTTGCTTTCCATCACGTTTTTCCAGGAACAAAAAGCACTTTTCCATGGTTGATGTTAGCCTGAGATTTTCTTTTTTTTTTATTTCTGATCCTTTTTTATTACTATTTTATTTTTCATTTTTTTACTACTCTAGTAGGATAGGGAATTTCTTTGTATCTTGCACACTGTATTGCCTAAGGCACCGACACAAGCTGTCGCGAAATGAAATTAATCACCTAAACCAAGTAAGCGCGGGAAAAAAATAATAAAAAACTGGGTCGAAAAATGAATGGAATCAAAGCAGAATACACTCTTGAATCAGAAGACTCCCTCAAAAAATTGCTTCAATGCTTTAAAAAATAAATAAATACAAAAAGACGAATGACAAAATGTAAATGAAAAAAAAGGAAAAGAAAACGTTTTTTTTATCGAAATCTCAGTGCTGGGGACTAGTCATAACATATCGGATGTCTTTAAAGCAATATAAGAAAACCCCTTACAATGCTAGAATATCACAGACGCTTGAGAAAGATTTTTTTTATTTTTTACTCCAAGACTTTGTAGGGCAGGTTCGACTATAGGCCTCCAGGGAGCCAAGAGCTTTTCGATGTTGATAAGATCCAACATAGCAATCTCAAGCATTAGCTCTTCTTCTCCGAAAAAAATCCTCAACACACACGAAAAGTTTGTCTCCATACCTCCGGCTTACCCAAAACCTTCCCAAGCAATCCGAGCCTACTCACTCAAAAATAAAAAAAAGCTCAAGGAGTAGGTAGACCCTCCTTGTGGTAGACACGACACGTGATTGGTGGTGAACTTGAGATTTAAAAAAATGAATTTTAAAAATGTAAAAAAAAACCTTAGAGCATACAGCCACCCTTGCTCTTTTGAATCTTTAACCCCGAAGAGAAAAAAGTATCAGCAAAAAGGGAGAATAAATGTGTTTCTTTGGGGGCAAATCATTCAACTTCCCCTTTGACTCGGTTTTGGACACGAGGCAACTTGGAGACCCTCTTCGCTGTCTGTATACCCCTCCACGAAACCACTACATAACCCTAGTGGGCAGCATTGATCTTAGTCCGACTTTCTCCTCCAAGTTCTGTCGAATCTGTGTAACTTGTGCGGGGGGTTATTCAAAGTGTTGCTTATCGCATGTACATTTGTGATCACTCTTCCATCTCCAAGCTTGCTCGTTTTCTCGGAAAAGGCCTTCTCAAGAAAAAAAAAAAAGACATTACTCATATTTTTTGTCAAGTATATTTCTGCTAGTTTTCCTATTTTTATACTCTAAAGTGCACAGAAAGACAGACATTTTCCGAGTTCATGTTATACGTGTGACGTTGGTTGTAGTCAGGGGCTGTCACTTTTTGACAAATGCAATGTTTCCTCGCAATCCACTTTTCTCTCTTCATTCACCCGGTTGTCAAGCTGCGGCAGCCATGGCTGTCCTAATAGGCCAGTCACGGCTCCTTAACGCTGGACTTTTCCCATACTCTCCTTCACTCTCGTAGCTCTCACATCACGTGAAAAAAGGCGGAAAAGCTTACAATCTTCATTAAGAGGCGGCTCGGCTTTACAGTCATAAGAGCAGAATGAAGTAATAACCGTGCCGCTTGTTTCTATATTTCTTTCCCGCTCTTTTTCCTGGTTGGCGGGTAAGATCCTTAGGCTCAGCTGAGACACTCTTGACAGTCTTTTGGGAGCAACGTAGATAACTATATATATATGTATATACACCCAGTACACATTTAACAAAAAGCCCTCCCCCGTTTAGACCAATTGGGGCTAGTTCAAAGTCATACTAAAAAGTCTCATATACTTTCTCTTTTGGACTCTATTCACTTAACCATGCGTGGAAGAAGAAGCATAAGAACAAAAGGAAAAGTGCAGACAAACGTAGTAAAAACCTCCCCCTCATTGCTGTGCGACCCCAAAAGCAAGCCAAAAAGTCCAAGCCTATATCTACCGCAAAAGCAAAACGTTCGAAACGTCCTTGGACTGCGCTGTGCGATGCTTCTGCCGCTAAGTTATTCTCTGGAAGCAAGCTGCAAGAAATTGCTCGTTATCTAGAATGCACAGGAAGCCCAATCCTGCCAAGTGTTCAGCAAAGCATCTCTGGTTCATATTTTTTTTTTCAGTTTCAACCCTACCCTCCTCCCCCTTCTTATTTTCCTAATGCAAGCCAGTTTATGCATCTTTATCAAGATATTTCTAAGGCAAGCTTTTTGTGTTCCAGATGTTTCTCGCCGAATACACGCTTTTCCACGAAGAAAACTGAAACTGTTTGCCAAACCGCTTCTACTCATTAGCGGAAGGAGGGAGAAAAGGGAGATAAAAACCTCGACTGCAGTAATAGTACCAGCAAGTCGGTGAGGCTGAAGGAGCACTTCAAGCCAGACTTCAATTACCTTAAAACCATCTACGAGCCTATTCACTTAGCCAGCGGGCTAATTACGATGTAGAACTACGATTCTCTACACAGAAAAATAAAACAAAATAATCAATGGAAAGGCCTCTTAACAGCTTACAGAATAGTTTCAAATCGTTCTTCCCCGCCTTTTCCGCAATCTTCCATTAATCACCAGTTCAAAACTCGTTACTAACCAAAATGGAAGAACAGCTCAGGGTTTCCGGCGTTGTGAGTTCCTCCCCTTCTTTTTTTTTATTCAAGTGGACACTTTGTGGAATCCTCATTATTAAAATGGTTGTTACAACGCGCTTTTCAAAATGCCCTTCCAACGCATGATTTTAGAGAAGAACATTAAACTATGACTTTTAGTTTAAAGCATTGTGGTTTTCCATTTTCTCCGCACAATTTTCAACTTATTTTAAAACGAAAATTTTACTATTCGCCTTCCAAGATAAAGAGCTACCGACGTAATCCTGTAATGCTAAGCCGTAACTGGTAGCGTTGCTCCGGCCTGCCGGTGGCAACGGGAGCGACGTTTGAAGGGAGGCTACGCATAAGGAATGTTGCCGAACGAATGGGGCGCTCCTAACCCGGATTCGCAACGCTACCCCGGTTTCGCTTCACTTCGCTCGGTGGCTGCAAGAATTAATAGTAAACAGTTGATCGAACGTCTGGGGCGCTCCTAACCGCGACTCGTAACGCCACTCCGGGTTGGTTTCACTTCGCTCGGTGGATACACAAATTAATAATAAGGCAGTTAACCGAACGTCTGGGGGTGCTCATAACGGCAACTCGTAACACAACTCCGGCGTGGTCTTTCTTCGCTCGGTGTCCATTTATAGGACGGGATGGTAGCCACCAACCAAAATAATACATAAAAATATAGATTCCATCGTTCAGCATTATTTCACTTGGCATGTTAAGAGATTTTCCTGTCCATTTCCCACTAGTAGTCATCTGGTCAAGGGGAAAGGGGCAGATATAACATTCAACTTTCGATTTTGGATGCTTTCTGGTGAACGAAATCGTGCAGACTGTAATTATCGTTTTTTTTCTTTTTTCAAAAATTCATACGGGGAAGATGACGAGTTGGGTGCCACCGAAACAACGAAAAAGCACGCACCAGGCATTTGACAAAAGGATTCAAGAAACGCATCGCGTGACATCTCCGAGTTTCGCAAACTTCTTGGGTCCTGCTGTATTGCGTCCGGAATGCGAGGTGACCATCAAAACCCGTCGTTTCTAATGACCTTTTTTGTCTGTTTTTTTTTTCTAAAAAAAAACAAAAAGAAACTGTACTGTATTGTACTACAATACCGACTTTTGCCCATTTTGCGTCATAACAAGCTTAAAACATTGATAGCCTATAAGTTTAGGGTGTAGAGGCGTGACGACAGCAGGCGACGCTTGGTATTCCAGCGGAAAAGGATTGCGCCTATCACTTTCGCTTATAAGGAACACTAGTTTACTTTCTCGCTTCATTTCTGCCTCGGATCTATAAATCCATATTGCAAAGCTTATTTTCTTAACATTAAAAAACTTCGGAGCGAATTTGGGCCAAAATTCACTCCCAAATTTCTTTTTCGTGAACAATAATCTTGCAAGTATCTCGAATTGTAATTGCCATCGCTGATCCTATTCTACCTATAAACGCTGTTAAACAGGTTTAGGCCAATGAATTTGTGGGCGTAAACATGGAAAGTAGGGTATTCCAAGTCCCTTCACGGAACAAAGAAAAAAATCAAATGCTCTTCTAGCACATAATATACTACTCTTAATTACCATCCTTTTGTACCCGAACGTCCAAAATCGGGTTGTTTAAATCAAAGTGAGCTTTGCGTTCTCCCACGATAGATTTAGACCCTTTTGCCCCCTTGTTGGGTTGGCGTTTTTTTTGGTCTGTTTTTTTCACCTCTCCTGGGTACATATCTTGAAACCTCATTTAGCCCATGGTACCCAAGCCCGTGAAAGAAAAATAGACCACGAATGATGCATGTTTGCGCCTATATCACCTATTTCCTGCAACATCCCCATGGGAAATGCAGTGCAACCGTCAGAGTCATATATAAGAGTTTAAAAAACTTAAAAGGCGGGAAGAAGGGGAAAATGAAGGAGCAACGGAGAGGAAAAAACCAAGCAATTTTCCACTTACCGATTTGCAGAATAATTCCCAAGCTAATGAGGTGGAAGAGGAGACGCAAGTCTTGTTTAGTGAGGATCCAACAACACCAAGAGGAAGCGGACCAGCAGGGATGCCAAACGAACGACGAGAGTCGCGGAGGTAACCAGGGCATGATCGCGTTACTCGCCTTCAAGCATGGTGATTCACCAATTATGGAGGACGACTCATCCCCGAGAATTCTGTTTTAAAAATCAAGACAAGCAAAGAAGAAAGAATTAATTTTTCGTGAGACAATTTACTAAATTTCCGTAAATTTACAAGTAATCTGCGCCAATATGTGTTACGGTTCCTTTAACTGGAATGCTTTTTGGCATGTTTGAGTTGTAAGATTGCAAACTTCAACAGTGTGCGATATAATATACTTTTGAATCTCATTATTAAAATGGTACTTACAACGCGCTTTTCATAATACCCTTCCAACGCATGATTTTCGAGAAGAACATTAAACTATGACTTTTAGCTTAAAGCATTGTGGCTTTCCATTTCCTCCGCACAATTTTCATCTTATTTTAAGACGAAAATTTTACTATTCCCCTGCCAAGATACAGAGCTACCGACGTAATCCTGTAATGCTAAGCCGTAACTGGTAGCGTTGCTCCGGCCTGCCGGTGGCAACGGGAGCGACGTTCGAAGGGAGGCTACGCATAAGGAATGTTGCCGAACGAATGGGGCACTCCTAACCGGGACTCGTAACGCTACCCCGGCTTCACTTCACTTCGCTCGGTGGCTGTAAGAATGAATAGTAAACAGGTTGATCGAACGTCTGGGGCGCTCCTAACCGCGACTCGTAACGCTACTCCGGGTTGGTTTCACTTCACCGGAATTACCTGGAAATTTTTCCTTTTTGTATTTGCATTTTACAAATAGAGTAGATGCCTACTGTTATGATTCATGTTTGTCTAGTGAATATTGATTCTGTTAAGTGGAGATTCTAATAACCGAAAATCGGAAATACCCAGTGGAATGCTACGATTAATCGGCGCATGAAAAGAACTGGCTTGTTTAAGCCAAACAAACAAAGCGTCGTCTACTTTTTGACACTTTCTGCACATTTCCTTTTTCTAGATTCACTAGACTCACTGTTGTTTATTTCGTAACGATTTTTTTACCATTTTGGTAGCGATGATTGAGGAATTCCTAACTTAATGGCCGCTTCCCTTTATGGCAAATCTTTTAACTTTAACTTGTCATAAGTTTCAAAGAGCCGCAACTTCAGTTTTAATTAAAATCAACTTTTTTCTTGGTCATCGCCATTTTTATATAACCAAGCGTCTAAAACACAACTAACATTGCGCCTTTGAAGCCTACTCCTTCGCTTAGGTAGGGTTCTCAACACGATATCCCTTCTAATTTTCCAAGTCAATTAAAGGAAATGGTAATTCAATTGAAGAACTTGCTCATTTAACTGACTGGGGGGTTTAGAAGGGATTTCCCCCTAAGAGTAGTAGTAGGCTAGAAATGACAGGATTTGTCAAAACGACGTAAAAGCAATGTCATTGATCAATACGCGAAGTCCATGTAGCAATTACTACTGTAGTTTCGTTACTGTAATGCGAAGATTCTTTTTAAATTGATTCTAATATACGAAAGTGTGATTCTAGTAAGCGATTAAAAGGCTGTGAATTTTATCCTTTTGAATCGGTCCTTGAAAATTGGATTCCATAAAGCGTCTGACTCTAAAAACTATATTTCTAAAGTTAGATTTAGATTTCGACTAAAATTATTTCGACTAATATTAGATTTCTAAAGATCACACTAAGCGGCATCTACCGTATATCGTAGTTTGATAATGTAGGACGACTCTTCCCCGATAATTTATTTTAAAAATAAACAAATAAAAAACGAAGGTGTTTTTTGATTAATTTGGTAATTACTTAATATTTGATAATTTGATAATTACTTAAAATTACTTAATTTGATAATTACTTAATATTTGATTAATTTGATTATTTGATGGTGTTTTTTTATTTTTTTTAATGTCCATAATGGTATTCGTAAATTACTGGCATAAATGGCACGTACAGTACCAGGTACCAGAAACGTATGGCGCTGTAATTTTAGCTTTAAATGCCAATTTGAATTAGTTATTGGTTTATATTGATTTTTGCTCACTTTAGTGTGTTTCTTTGTTGGCTTTCTCAGGAAATAATATGGCACAGTTATATACACGAAGACAGAACAGGGTTTTACAAGCCAGAAATAAAAGCTGCTGCACCGCTTTTCGCGTTTTCCTGTCCGAAGAGCCAGACGATGCATAAAAAAAGATAACACGAGAGCATTTGCGACAAAAAACGATCTTCTTCCACTTGGATTGTCTTCAATAGCGTGGTGTTATCGGCGACAAAAACAAAGCGAGATCTTCGTCCTTTCCGGATCTTCGCCATGGCTGTGGATCAACGGAAAACAAGAACGCCAAGTGCAGAAATATTCTTAAACTCAGTGAGCCTGAACTTGGCGAAATTTTCGCACAGAAACAGGATCATTTTATTCTCATTCCGAGTTGCTGTTATTGTCCTTTGATCTTGACTGGTTACAAAGAAAAGAAGAAACAAAAAGGCTTTGACCTTCGACAACAAGAAACTTATCGCTAGGACCATGTCTCCCTCCCTTTACTGCAAGCTTTTGGAATTGCTTGGAAAAGTTTCACTTTTCGTGAAACTTGAACCAAGTCTTAACGAAATTTCTAACGATCTTCTACAAAAAAGTTAACCCGCAGCATCCCGTAAGAGTCAAGTCAAAGTCGTGATTAGTTCCTCTTACTCGCCTCCGCTTCCAGCTTGAAAGTTGGCCGAGACAAGTTTTTTTTTTTAAGGTTAAACTCACATAAGGCCGTTTTGAAACCCCATGAAGCCCTCTCTCCCCCAACAAGGGCAAATCGATTCCTTTTCTGTAGCATGTTTCTTTACTGAATCTATTCCTGCGTCTATTCAAAACTTTCCTTTTCGATAAGCGGCAGAAATATGTCAAAGCAAGCAAAACACGAGCTGGGAAAGTTATGTGAATAACAATTTCTTTTCCTCCTCCAGAAAATAAAAAAAAAAAATCAGGATTTTTTTTAATACATTAGAAAAAGATGGATGGCCAGGTCACAAAGTTCGATTTTTTTTCTCCTTTTTTTCTTGCAAGGAACCTTGTGAGGATTCCTAATTCAATTACTCCCGTCGAATCAAGTATTCGTCTGATCCTGATAAGAATTGAACTTTAAAAGCAGCCGGTTTAAGAGCCTTTCCCTCCGAGCCCACAACTAATATCTGACTGTCATGTAGTCCTTCCGGCCTTGGGAGCTTGACGTAGGACGCAGAACGTCAAAAGCAGCAGTTTTCCCGCTTCAAGTTCAAGATGGGGCCGCTAGATCCTGCGTATGACATGGATTCTCTCCGCTAAATGCGTATGTCTGCTCCTTCACTCCTTTACTCGCTCATTAATACGAAAAATAACTTATTAAATAAGGAATAAAATCATACGCTAGCTAAACTAAATAAGTTCAGCATGTTAAGGCTCTCCTATACCTTCGCTTATTGATGGGAAAATGTCACAGATGGCGCTGATGTTTGTTATTGTTTTGCGAAAGCCTTGCGTAAGAAAGTAAGAAAAGAAATTAGATGGCTAATTGCCGGCAAAGTTTATACGCTAGTTTTGCTTATGAAAAGTACAATTTGTCAACATAGTTTGCTCAAAAGTTTGTTGTAGCAGCACAATGTCCCAAATCAAGTCTTCAAACATTCGAAACAAGATTTCTCGAAAACGGCTATCAGATTTGAAAGTAAACTAAAAAAAAAAAAGTTTTCTTTTATTAGCAGCTAGTGCACAACTTAAGGACAGATTTTTAGGAAACGTATTTCTCACAGTTGCAAAATTCATTTGCGTTTTGCTAATTTATTACTCATTGGAAAAATTGTGCAATACCTGGTAGTAAGCTCAAGATTAATGTCAAAGAATTTTTTCATTAAATGCACTGGTTTTCTCCAAAAGTTGTTATGAAATGCCCCATGCTAACTACCCATACCGAGCTAAGGTATACGGGAGCCTTAATGACTAAAAATAAATAAAGAAAATAAAGTAAAGTGAAGAAAATAAATCAGCAAAACAATAAATAAAAGAATAAAATTACACAAAAATATTTTTATGAAACGTGAAAAAGTGGCCTAATTAACAAATGCTCCAAGTCTGTTTTATTATCATTACTATTATTTGGAGCACGAAAATTAGATAAATAAAAAAGGCTCTGCACCCATGCAGGTTTATACAACATTTGCCAGACGTTTTAATTAACGACCGCAAACAAACCGCCCCAACACACGAGATCTGTCAGTTCGTCTCCCCACTTTTGGAGGTTCATGTGATATAGATTAGTTAAAGTTCCGCTCCGGGAACAATTCTTCTGCAGCTCTACGTCAGCCTTATATGCCGTTGGATTTTTTATTGGTGCTTGCGAACCAATTTTCTCACGCGTCATTAGGTAGCTAGCCAGTTTTCCGCACATGATCTCGGAAGAGTATATTAGTGAAAGGAAATGTCCACCCGCTAGTTTCCTAAAGCTTTTTTGTTCCTACTATTCCCCATTTTCAAGTTTTCGCTCTTGTAGTGGTACAAATATGATCACAAATTCAGAAGGGCGCTCTGGGAGACTTCTCTTATATTACATCGCATCTTACAAAACTCTATTTTACAAAACAGGCCTAACAGTACGCGTGAATAAACAGAAACAACATAAACAAAACCCCCACTAGAGGTCTATCCCCGCCCATCCCCTACCCACTCCTGCTTCTTTACTTGAACAACGCTCTACAATCTTCACGCGGAAAAATTGTGTACAAAAACGTAAAAAAATAGGAAATTTCTGCAGAAAGGCGTCTAAAATAAAAAAATCCAAGACCAAGAAAGTCTGCATTCAAACCTGAAATCCCTACAAAAGTGCGACAAAAGCGACCCCCATCAACACTATATCCTATCTCCAAAACACGTAACTCTGGGTACTTTTGTACCACCCATGAGCTGAAAGCACTCTCATCTAACCCGTTCTTCCTTTCAGCTAAGCTTATTTTCTTAGTCCCCAAACTTTCCTCAGAAAAGCTGGCTAGAGAAACTTAAAAATAACATTCGGTTGAAATATTCTTCTCCTCCCTTCCCTCGCCCCAAACTTCCTCTCATCAGAAATTTCTCCCAGTTACCAAGTCTGGACAGGATCGGGTCAAGTTTCCTGTCCTGACCCCTCCCCCCCTCCCCGGAAGCTTTTAAGCGTATTCGGTGGAATGCGTAGGCAAGAGTATTGCGCCCAAAGGCTATTTCTGAAGAAATTGGGCGAAAAGTCGAGAATACCTATGGTCTAGTCTAGTACTACTCAGGCACAAAATTTTTTTAAAAAAAATTGAATCACGTCGCGTCCGGATCACGCGCAAAGTCCCAATGGATGGAAACCACTTGCTTAACGTCAATGTTGAGGCGATGCGATTATGTACGGAAGAAGGTAAGGAAATGAAAGCGCTGCTTGCGACGCTTTATCAAAACCAAGGGATTCCACTCACTTGTATTCAAAGGCGAACCACCACAACCTCCTCGGCTCGGCTACTTAGGCGTTCTTCACAGACAGACTTTTTAACGTACTATACGTGCTGTTTGTACCTTTGTTACCCTCACTTTGTTGCCCAATGAACGTCTTTATAAGTCACTTTTTACTATCAACCACCGAGTACGTAAAGTACTGTAAGCAAGTAAAGCACACAAAGTACGTTATGTACGTAAAGTACGCTGTGTATACGCAGTACGCTGTGTATATACCCTATGAACGTCTTTATAGTCACTTCTTTCTATTGTCCACACATACAGTAAATAAAATACCGCAAGCAAGTAAAGTACGTTCCGTACGTAAAGTACATGAAGTACGTAAAGTACGTGAAGTACGTAAAGTACGTGAAGTACGTATAGCACGAGAAGTAATGTGGCTATAAACGTTTTTCACCCAGCAAGGTTTGAGCTCAATTTATCTTATCTTTGTTTCTTTCTCGGGATGGGGGGTGGGAGGAAATTGGCTAGGCGCACTAAAGGCCAATTGGCGGAATTCTGAAGGCAAAGTCCACCGGCTTTGCATTTGCATACTCAATTTCATCACAGCGAGTAGGAGTAAGCCAACCACACAACGCAGTAATGCTGACTTTAGCCAAAGCTACGGTACGTGGCAAACGTTGCAATGTCTAAACCCTTCTTCAAATAGGTACGGTAGAACGTGTAAGAGGGATGAGGGATGGGCAAAGTCTTCCTTTTAGCCATGAAATGCAATGTTAGACGACCACTGGCGAGATTCCGGCATGTTTTTCCCCCACGTCAGAAGCTTAGGAAGGGATTTCTGAAATACTCTTCCCTCCTTACAAGGCTTTCACTTTCTTCCTGAAAACGTTTTTGATCACCACGAAGTACCCGAAGTATACCAAATACACGACGCTATACAGACAGCAGATGTACCGTACACTGCACGGTCACGATGCCCCTCGTCAACTAGCAGACAACGCTATCCCACACTGGCAAGTAATCAAATGGGTTCCGGCATGTACTGCAGCAAGTTTTGGGTCCTGTCAAACCGGGCTGGGCCGGGGGAAGCTCGCTTTCATGCGCGCTGCTTCCCCGGCTTCACCAGCGCAGTTTCAACACTCCCTCTATCCACGCCGGGCAG
Organism: Lepidurus couesii; assembly: GCA_022832235.1. Classification (NCBI taxonomy): domain Eukaryota; kingdom Metazoa; phylum Arthropoda; class Branchiopoda; order Notostraca; family Triopsidae; genus Lepidurus; species Lepidurus couesii. Next base: position 10,260 of record JAGJRP010000962.1, on the reverse strand, counting down.
CAAACACGGTGTAGTGCTCGCTCGTTTTTTTAATTTTTTTTGTTGGGGGGTGGTGGGTTTCGTACGGCGCTTTAGCCCGCTTCGAACATAACAAAAAAGAGACCTGATAATAAAAAAAGAGGAAAGACACACATGTTGGGTTTCCCACGTGCTCGCCATTAAGCTATACTATAATTACGGTTAAATAAGAAAATTCGAGGTCAAAATTCCACGGACATTCACACGCGTTCTCCCTTCATAATTCTCGCGCTCAATGACGAACCCAACTCGAAATAATAATTACTTTGCATAGTTAGCATTTCCATGAGACCAGAGCGGTTAAATGTAAAGAAAATGTCGTTAAAGATATAGAAAGGTCTAAAAGGTAATTCTGTACTAAAGAAAAATTTCCTAAAGCTTTTTCATAAATTTAAACCGCGTTTGTTGGTTTACTTCGGCCTGCCTTACCAATAGTGTCACCCCATCACAATAGTGAACAGTCGCGATGACCGAACACGTGTTGCTCCACGAGTGGTAGCGTTAGTTCAGCTTTCTTTTAATTTGTTCAGTGGCACGCACTAGAAGGTCCCAAAAAAGTCACGCTGGAAACCGATTGTGGGCCAGGCCGAACTTGTAGCTCTACTCTGGCTTGCCTCTAAGTTGCTCAACAGTGAATAAACTGTGGGACCTGGCCGGGTTTCTTCGCTCTGCTTCGGCATGCCTATACGCTCCGCAGCCCAGCCACTCAGAGAGAAATGGCTTGTTTTATTCGATTAATGCTTCTGTATTTTTCATTGTTGAGCAGGGGCGAGGCAGGCCGGAGAAACGCTACAGACCGGCATCTTTCGGGTTAGAAATTCGATAGTTTAAATAATAAAAATGACTTTATTACCGTTCTCCCCCCAACAAACTGTACAAGAAATTAACTTTGTTGTGGTAATTACGGTACAGAATTGATTAGGTTTGCCCCCCCCCCCTTATAAATTGCCGCTATAAACTGGGGTACGTTCCCCCTTCTCCTGAATCCCAGACGCAGCCGTCGTCTAAACTTTACACATAAAATTGATTGTTGCTCTTATGGGTTTCCCAGATTTTCCTAAATACGCGCAGTGGCCGGGACTTGAGTAGGAGTAAAAGCGTTTAATATCCAAGTTATTGCCCACACTCGCTCCATTACTTCCTTTCCTATAGAAAATGTAGGGGAAAATTAGCTCCTGAATGTGTGTTGGAGTGGCCTCCAAGGTCATTAACGTCATTTCCAATGCAGAAGTGTAATTGGCAAGTTAAAGGTACTCTCTCCTCTCCATTGCAGAATTAGCGCAGCGAGAGTGAACTGTGTTGAGCCCCTCCTTTAAAGGGGAAGTAAGGTACGAAAAAAAATATGTTATAGAGGAGACCAAATGAAGTGTTCTGGCTGAAGAACCCCTATGTCAATTATGCCTATTAACCGAGTAATTAATTATTTAGCGGTTTTAGCTCCGCCCCTTTCCTCCAAAATTCAAATTTTCCTATCCTTATAACATGGGGGNTAACCGAGTAATTAATTATTTAGTGGTTTTAGCTCCACCCCTTTGGTCCAAAATTCAAATTTCCCTATCCTTATAACACGGGGGGACATTGGGCCGGAGACCTAGCGCATTTACCTATTAGCGCATTCAAAATTGGACCTTCTATTCATAGGGGCGGCACTATTATCTTTATTTAGAATGCTCAAACAAGTCTATAGGTGCTTTGGTTAAGTTACAAACTCAATCACAAAAAACTGACTTTTTCTTCGCGCCATCGCCCGATCGCCGTAGCTTGCCGTCCGGCCGGGCCGAGACCCGCGCCGAGGGAGAGCCTTTGGGCAAGTTTCGGTTCGGCTTCCCAGTCGAAAGCCCATCCCCTGGCAATGGGACTGCACGAGGCGGTTCCCACTATGCGGGTAAACGCTCGCTGCCTGGCGTTCAGCGGAGCCCGCAAGTCGCGGCGCGAAGAAAATTAATGTGCATAATGTGACTGTAACGTTAATGTGCATAATTGACATAGGGGTTCTTCAGCCAGATCACTTCATTTGGTCTCCTCTATAACATATTTTGTATTTTTTTTGCACTTGACTCCCCCTTTAACAATAAAGCGCGTTCTATGCGTTATTCTCGTCGTTTTCCCGTTTTATTTAGTGATTAGCCATAAGTTTAGACAATCATGGTCCAGTACGTGGTACGGTACAGCATGCTAACTCATTGCAAAGTTAACTAATGGTTTAATTTAGTCGTAAATTTTCAAGGAAATCCAAAGAACCGTAAAATACTATTTCTTAACCAAAAATGTAATGTCTAAAAACAGCCCAAACAAGTCGCTACATATACGTCAGCTAGACGTAAAAAACTTAACAAGTATAAAAGTAACAAAAATAACAAACAAGTTTTCTTCAGGAAGCATGTCCTAAACCCTAGGAGCTATAGTTATGAGCAACGTTTTAATTTCCATAGGTGCCAAGTACAGAATCAATCCTTGTTTAAGGTTCCGGTTTGCGCTTTCAGAGGGGTGTGGTCGATCTGCTCCCAACGTGAGCTCTTCAACGCCCAGAACCCGGAAATTTGATAAGAACGTTTCTAAATCAACCACTCCTTTACATTCCACCTCAGAATCTGTCGCTTCCAGAATATGCTCCAATCGCACTAACAATCTTCCGTCCCCCCACGGTTCCAAACTCAGCACATGAACACAATCGGCTAGAGTCATTTCCAATCCAGAAACCTAATTACAAAGATAAATACAGTCCATCTTAACCATTTCTTCTTTAATACAAGCTTTTTTTTTTTACCTTCGACACGTAGGAAGCATTCCATTGTTGCTGATCCAGGATTGTAGGCACAAAGAAAGGCACTGGAGGACGAGCCATCCGAATCGCATTTTGTCGCCTTATAATCGCTTCACTGGACCTTAAAACTTCTGAACCCATTGTCGAAATCAAGAGTCGATACTGACCCCGAATCACTAGACCATCCCCGAATTCTGTTTCGTTCAACGCTTCCCCGACGCCAAAGGCATCATCGTTCAACAGGCGTCTATGTGCCTGACGGATGAATGAAAATAAGACTAGTAACAAAACCAAAAATAAATGAAAAATGTACCATGAGTTCTATGGAATCGTCTTGCAAAGAAGATCCTCCTTGGGCTCTGTCCACCAAAACAGTCGCTCGGAAAGGCGTACTACGCTCTGAAGTAACCCCATCCATATAGAGAAACGAGTTGACGGGAACATAATTCCCCGCAATGGGCTCCGTTACATTGAGTTGATACGATTCTCGATAATCTCGCTGATGGCACACGGATTGTCGTCCATTGGAATCGCTGCAGAACTGACCCGCCTTCTTACGTTTCTGGTTAAGTATTCGAAATCGCATGACTACATCCTTTCCCACTTTATCCCTATATAAATTAACCAACAATTAATTAGCACAAACAGGCTTGTCACTTAATTATACCAAATAGGAATTGGTCCAACGGTCCAATCCCACTCGACGTAAGGGGTCGCAGTATAAAGACGTGTTATTTGTCGAATCCAGCCCCAATCTTGCACCACTTCTTCGACCAAATCACCTAAATTTGGTTTGATAATTATTCACTTAACAATCAAGCACTTAAAAAAAAAATTAAATAAAAAAAAAGTAAGCCTAACTTCTAAGCACAGAAATGCTTCTAGGAGTTCCTAACGTTAGGAATTCCGTGTTATTAGGTCGGAAAATATAAGCGCCTGAAGATCGCCATTCAAATCGACTATTGTTGCCCGAATGGGCGGGATAATAGCCCCATTGTTGACCAACTTGGAGGTCGTCAATAGCTACGCCATTGTGTTTGAGCATTACCGTACTTAAAAGTCCATTTTGGCCAGAAAAGCGAAGCCTGAAGAACTAAAGCAACAGAAACGTGGGTTGGAACAGGAATTTAAAATCTAAAGTAAAACGTGAAGTAAAATATAATGTACTTGATTATCAATTGTGAAATCTTCTTTGCTTGGTATCGTCCAAGCCTGCCAGGAAGGGGTAGGTTTGAGAGCAAACCTAGGGGCGGAGCTTAATCTCTGCACGAAATATGAGTCCATGCCCAAAGGTGGAATAGACTTAAACGCCATTAAGAGGTCATTTCGAGCCGGACTCTGCCTACCAGGTAACTGCATAATATGTTCGGGTAATGGAATAAGAACAGATGGGACTTGCTCACCTAAGCCGGAAGGAATTTTAATAGTTTCGCTTTACGAAAGGATTTGTAAGTCTTTTACCAGCTTAACCACTGACTATCTGTAGAAAAAAGGTTACCTTGTGAGTCGAAAACTGCGTAATGGTTGCCACTGACAGGAAGTCGAAGAAATGTTTGTTCTTCAGACCAAGCTAAGCTGTTGTACAAGCCCACAATGACCCGCGTCGACGCTTCCATGGCTGGACAAACACTCGTATTTAAGGCTAGGCAGTACTGTAGAGATAAAGGCGGGGCCTGAGCACTCAGGACTTCGCTCAGCGTTTTACTATCGCGTTTGACGGTACTGGTCATAGCGTCGAATAAGCCTCGAACGTAATCATTGTTGACGTGTTGCTGCGCAGTGCCAGTAATGGCGTCATGGTGCTGCGCAACGCCCATCCATTGAACTAAGGGGTTATGCCAAGCCCGTACGTGAGAAGCAGGCTCCACAGGGCTGTATAAAGACGCTAATTGATGAGATACCTGCGACATACCCCAAAGAAAATGAAAATTACATATTACTTTAATACTAATAATGAAAAAACAAGATCATCAAGAACATGAGCCGCGTTCGTTTTGACCCAAGTTTAAGCCGACTTAAAAGTCTACCCAAGACTTTGTGCTTACAAGCGTTCGAGATAGGTAGACTTTGCTAAACTTTGGGCTTATAAGAGTTTTCTTTAGCTAGTCGACTTAAACTTTGGAAGTCGACTTTTAGTTTTAGTCCAAAGTCAGGCAACGAGGCAAGTCTATAGAGCTTTTGCCAAATTACGCCTCTCGCGGCAAGAGTTGTCGAAACCCGCCGTTTTGAGTACATTTAAGTTAAGGTAAACAAAGAACAACAAACTGTTTTCCGTGAATAGTTATACTTTGTTTTGCTTACAGCTTTTACAAGTAGCTCAAGTAAACAAACAAAAAGACACAATAAGACACAAAGACACAAAGCTAAAGACACAAAGCAAAACCAATATTCACGGAAAAGTTTGTTGTTGTTTGTTTACCTTAACTTAAATGTACTCAAAATGGCGGATTTCGCCAACTCTTGCCGGGGAGAGGCGTAATTTGGCAAAAGCTCTATAGCGTGTAACTCTGCCTAGACTTAAACTTAACCCCGCCTCTTGTTTATACATCTCCTTTGTTGATATCGAACAATTCACATATTGCTTTGGTTTATTTTCTACAAGCACCGCCCCGTGGGTGGAGCAATTGTAAACTTTTGCTCATAAACGTTCGTTTTGAGTCAAGACTTTCCAAGTCGACTTCGGTAAACTTTCAAAGTTTAGGCTAAAACGAACGCTCGTAAGCAAAAGTCAAGGAAGTCTGGTAAGTCTAAGTTTAAGTCGACGGCGCAAAACGAACGCGGCTCATTGATTCATATTGGCTAAAATTGTTCCTATGGTTGACTTGATCACTCCATATTCAGCTGCAAGATCCACAACTCTAGCTCCCGAGTCTTTTTCGTCTACGATTTCTAGCTTCATTTCGTTAGTAAGTGCTTTTCTCCTCTTCCCAATAACGGTTTTCGTAGGTACCATTTTAAAAACACTAAAAAAAGCACTGAACTTTCCAAAAATTTCAAATGTAAAAAAAAAAAAACAGAACGCGCGTGCGGTTCGTAATGTGGGACCGCGTTCGTTTGCGTTCTCCGGCCCGCGCGCGCGTTCGTAATGTGGAACGCTCGTTATGCGAGGCACCAGTGTTCTTAAACAGTGAATGGTTAAGGCGAAAAAATCATAAAACGTAACAAATTACTACACAATAAGTTCCTTGTTTGAAATAATTCAATTCCGACCTTACCTGAAGGAGATTAGAACCTTGGCGCACAATAAGCTTGAATGCAGCACGGGAGGTGAAGTATCCCGTCCAATACGCATGTGGATCTGATGCGTAGGGGAAGAAATCATCCTTTTTCACTGGCCACGCCTCCTTTTGCGCATTCCGTACGGCATTCATATAGCACGAAGGTGTAGAATATAGGAACCGTATCTTCCTGCTACCCCCAGCTTCATTCCCGTACCTAATTTGTTCGGAATTCAATTTCTTACAAGGACGCTTTCGTCAAAAGAATACTACTTTATGAGCTTATCCAAGTTCCGGTACCAAGTGTGCGCATACTGGTAGTTGAAATCATTTCCCATAGTCAAAAGAATATGATTGGTACGATAAAACGTTGCTTGTTTCCTAACAAACACGAAAAATTCTGCCAACTAACATAAATACGTCAAAGAGTTCATTACTTTTCAAAGTACATTAATTAGTAGAATTTCTTACTCTGCGTTCAAGATTGTATAAAGGACTTGACTTATCTTCCACAATTTGCTCATCGCCACACAAGATATCGAAGCAGAAACCCGGGGGTGGGCTGTAGGTATTATAGAGCACTCCAGTGAAGAGTTGACTGGGCAAAGAATCGCTGGTTTGCCAAATCATTTCCATGGACTTGTTTTTCAACCGAGCTTCTTTTTCGCCATAATCAATCCGACCGAGAAATAGGCCTTCGAAACCCATTGCTTGAACCAAATTCCCCATTTCTCGTGAGTGACCGAAAGGATCAATTTGCCAAATGGTCCTTTACCAGTCCCAGAATGATAATGATGTCTTGTTTCTCACAGGAAATTAAAAAGGTATGCATACTTGGGTTGCGCACAGACTCCTAAGGTTTCGTTCAGAAAACGGAGTCCGAGACTCATCTGTTGAATAATATCAGCATAATGTGCAGCTGCTTCATCATTCATACACCAACCACCTCCCACAATTTCAATTTGACCTCTGTTCAGCAGACTTTTAAAACGGTGGCGTGCGGAGGAACTAGTGGTTTTCCACCAACGATATAGGAACGCTACCTCCACAAATACAAACCTAGTTACGTACGCAATTACTAAATAATAAAATATGAATTAAATCCTTTTTCCTTACTTTTTAGCTGTATCCTCCCATAAGGCATCCACGACTGAATCGTAAATATTCTCCACATTGGCATTCTGGATCGAATTATTAGCTACAAATTAAAGAAAAAATATACATGGTCGAGCTTCGTACATTACATTCCTCCCTCTCTGGTTTTGGTGTAGTGAAGTAAGTTACCTCCATAGAAGTATTCATCCACAGTTTTGAGCCAGCCAACATCGTCGTGGCTATGGGGAACCAAGTGGACGTTTAAATAGTCTTCTTTAGTGGCTGCGCATGACTACAGGAATACCGAATAGAACCCGAAGCATTTTCAAGAGTTATATGCGCTCGGCAACCGCAGTAACTAAACACTAAAGGATAGTTTTTTCTTGACGACTTACCTTATAGCCACAGTTAGGTTCCGTTGACTCGAAACGAAGCTGTCTGGAAATGAAAGCGGGTCGAATAGCACTAGACAACTGGAAGTGAAATGCTAGTCCTAAACTACACAGAATTAAAATTGCTTGAAAAGGTAACATTTCCATGCTTTGTCTTGTCGAGTACGCAGCTGAAGTGTGAAGAAGCACAAATTTGTGCTTATTCGTTATTGCCGCACGCTGCGAGTTTTGGTTAATTTAAAATAACTAAATAATTTCTTTTCTGGATTGTAACTTGGATATGATTGGTATTGTCAAGTCGTTTCCAAGCTTTGAAACGCAACGTTCTTTGTTTGTTTACTAACGTTTATTTTTTTTTTGTAAGCGGGCTTAAACTCTGGACCAGACGAACCAGTGTGTCGATAAAACGTGAAGTGCGAAAGCCGAATGGAAAAACGCGAATGTAATGTGTGTGCATGGAACACTGTATTACTAAAGTTTATCACCCAAACATGACTCAGACAAGACTGAATCCGGGTGGTTAGGGTAGAAACCAGGATGGGGGAAGGTTAATTGGGGTCTAGGGTAAGGTCAAGGTGGTAGGTTAGGTCAAGGGAAATTAGTTCTGGAAAGTCCTAGTCCTAGCAACATTGCGTCATAAGTTCTAGCAAGTTTTAGCTACATTACAGCGAATAGCGAGCGAAATCCCGTATAACGTGGTAAAATGCGAAACTGTATTCGAGGTAAATTTTATGCTACATTTTAAAATAACAGTTATAAGTTACAACAAGCATTACAAATATTATAGCTTTAACTTAACCTAACATAGCCTAATCGAGTGTGGGATAAATATACAATGTAAGTGTAGCTTAAAGTCAAAAACGATTTTTTTCTCCTTAGGCTGCTGACTCATCTGAAGGGTTTACCATGATTATGTCATGTTTGAGGAAATAATTTCTGACTTACAGAATTGTAATGTAAACTTTGTACTTTGTAACCGTGTACGTTTCTGAAGATAAGAAACCTACAAAAAAGTTAAATTTCTTTCCTTTATTACCTAGATGAAAGCAAACCAGAAACGGTGGTACCGGGGCCGGGGACGTCTCCTCATGCAACGCCTACGCAGGTCTACCTACACCTCAACGACGATGGTATCGGCAGCGGTTGTCGCAGCAAATTTGGTACCGCGGGGACGGCCGCGGTGTCGTCATTAAGTTCAATTTTGCTGGTCGTGGAAATTACCTAAAGAAGAAAAGGGTGGAGTTTGCCCAAAGAATGAAAGTGCCTATGCAGGGCAAGTCAGTCGCTGAAAGAGCGAGAATGCTAACAATTCAGTAATTCGATCATCGCAACAGGAACACATGGCAGGTACTATGTGAAATTTAATTTTAAAAAAGCAGTTCGATCATAAGCAGTGCAATTTATTGATCAAAAGGGCCAATTTGAGTAAGTGAACAATTTGCATAACCTTTTAAGTCGTTCCAAAAGCTAATTTATCACCAGTACAAAGAACTTTGCCACAGTAAACGAACGCCATTTGCAAGAACAGGAGCGCCTTAGTAGCGGAAACATATGAAACAATAAAGGCAGTTATATATACAGTACAAAACAAGGACGGTTTAGTGCATTCCGAGATCAAGTTTCGCTGTCATAGATGTGTTACAGTAACTCCATCGTCCTCTTCACTGTTTCCCTCCCTAGGGTATTCTGATGAGTCCAAATTTTCGTCGTCTGAAATTTCAATTAAGGAAGCAATATATTAAAGAAGTATCTTCGAATTCTAATTTTTACCTTCCGCTGAGGGAATTTCGGCTTCCGTTTCCTCGGCCGACACTTCGTTCTCATTCAAGGCTAAATCGTACTGGTGTTCTTCAGAAAGCTCTTGCTCTTCAGTCGCTTTTTCTTGCTCTTCAGTAGTGTATTCTTCTGTGTCCAAATGTTCGCTCCTTTCTTCGCTTTGATCCTTTCCCGAGGAATCAGAGTTCTGGGGCTGCTCTTGCGAGCTTCCGATGCCTGAATCAGAATCAGGGGTTGAATATGGTCCAGAGAAAATGGCGGCGATGGTAGGAATGGGCCTTTTCTTTAGACGGTACTGCGGTGAATAGCTGACGGGAGATGGTGTGAAATCTGGTTCTATCTCAGCACGATTTGTTGTGTATGCGGCGGGCAAAGATGCAGGTGTAGACTCCGACTGTGTAGTTTCGCGATAAATTGGAAAAGATTCGTAACTCGCTTCTGGATGGGTTGGCTGAACATCAAACCCTCCTTGTTGGCCATTTTGGCCCATTCCAAAATGCGGAGACCTCATGAATTGTGTAGCAATAGACCAAGCTCCGGGAAACCGTCTCCTGCTGGTCAAGTGTGTGGACTCAAAGTTTCCTGCAGGGCTTTCATCCATGAGTTCAGGCGGGGGAGGTGGAAACGTGTTCCAAAGGTAGGTAGGAGGTGTGGAGTCTGAGAAAGACACGCAACAAATTAATCTATGCTGAAAACTGGCATTTTTCAAAATAAATTTTAGATTTCACCATTAGAAGTTGAATTTGCTTCAGTGTCAGCCGGAATATGGGGCGACCAGAAAGAACGCATTTCGTTTCTACGTGGTTCCTGTTGCAAATCGTCTTGGAAATCATTTCCAGTTGGGGTAAGATGCTGGGAACGTGTTACCGGCTTTACTGACCGAGGGCGAGGTTGCGCTTGAACTTCCGTAGATCTTTCTAAAGCCGAATTCGGAGGACTGGCTGTAGTAGATTCGGTTGGGATATTACGGTCTGCAGGTGCGCGTACTGAAATTAAA
>JAGJRP010000961.1:9519-25098 GCA_022832235.1 Lepidurus couesii | reverse complement strand
TATTGGTTTTTGGTTTTGCTTACAGCTTTTACAAGTAGCTCAGGTAAACAAACAAAAAGACACAATAAGACACCAAGCAAAAGACACGAAGAAAAAAAACAATATTCATGGAAAACAGTTTGTTGTTGTTTGTTTACCTTAACTTAAATGTACTCAAAATGGCAGATTTTGCCAACTCTTGCCGCGAGAGGCGTAATTTGGCAAAAGCTCTATAGTCATGCGTTGGGTTGGAAGGTTACCGTTAGGCACGCTGGAAAACAAGCGCCACATTTGAAAAAATACCGTTGTTGAGAAGGAATTAAAGACCAGGATATTTAAAATAAATGAATACTTTTGTATATCATCAAAATATTTGACATCAAGTCAACGTTTTAATACTTTGGGTAAGCGGGGGCGGGGGCATAAGCGGGGGCTTTGTATGCGGGAGGAGGGTAGGCGGGAGCAGCATAAGCGGCTTTGTAGGGTTTCTCTTCGGGGTACTTGGCTTCTCCGATGTACTGGACATCAGCAACGTGACCGTAGTCGTCAGCCTTGTACTTGACGATCTGGGTACGACCATCGGGCAAGTTGACACGGTATTCTCCATTGACGGTCTTGCCATCGCTGTTTTCGGCGTGAGCAAAGTCAGCGTAGGAATGAGGATCCTTTACGGCATAATCGAAAGAGTGGGGCCTGGCGGGCTCATCCTATTAAAAGCGCGTAAGAAAAAATACTATAGTTTCTGGGTAGCTCAAATATATGTAACTTATGTAACTTACATAGAGGGGCTTCTGGTAAGCAGGTTTGTAAGCCGGAGCTGGTTGATACGCAGCCGGAGCAGGGTACGCTTGTTGGTATTGCTGGTCAGCAGCGGCCAAAGCCAGCATAGCGGCAAGAATGAAAAGCTGTATAACGAAATAATAAGATTAATTTTGCTGTCACTTGTAACTTAAACTTGCAATTTTACCTTCATGGTAATAATGCTTGGTTGGAGTTGTTGCTCGGTTCGATGAGAACTGATGCTTAAAGTGGTCGCCTCGTCCCGTTTATATAGCGAAGAGAAAGCAGCCTTAGCACAGTTCACTTTTGTTCCTTGCGGAACAAAAAGCATAGTACCACACCCCAAAGGTGCAACAGCTGTTGAAATCTTCTCTGCTCCAGGGTACCGCCAGTCTATATCTTACAGCTTGTTGTCCAAAATTAGTTTGCATTTTGCTTCTTGTTGTCTATTCCCAGCATCTAGCCTTTGATCTATATCTCGCCCATGGGCTCTACCACTAACTCTCGAACGACTCTTAACTTTTAAAGCTTCAATCATAGCAATTTCACTGCACATCTGGCTTGTAAATTGCATGTAATGTGGGTAAGCTTACTTCCTATATGCAACGAATCTTTTCTTTTCTACTTATCAAGGCTGCCCATAGCTGCGGCGTTTACATTTCATTGCATTATAGGTATAAGCCTTTACCCATGAAATCCAATGGAATAAGCTTATAGATAAATAAAAAAAAATATTCACGCACTTTCTGTCTCGTTTCAGCTGTCGAGCTTTGAGTGATCAACATGATAGAGCTATATAGTTGACTCATCAATTACGTAAAGCTCTTTTGCCTTGCAGCCCTTAGGTATAATATGTTCGTTGTATCGATTATGCCGTAGCTCCGAGTACTTTAATCAACCGAGATTAAAAGCATCTCAGGTTTTGGGGGGAAAGTGCATTGTACCTCTCAAAGCTGAAGGAACTTTTAGCTTTCTTTTAGGAGAGAGATTTCAAGTAAAAGAACAATATACAAAAAGACTATTACGGTGCGCCCATGATTTTGCAAAAGGAATGAACAAGTACTTCGTCGGCTTTCAGATATGAGTCATTTATATAGCATCCAGTTATAGTTTAAGTTACAATCATCAACTTCTTAATACTTGGGGTAAGATGGGACGGGGGCGTAAGATTTGGGGGCTTCATAAGCGGGAGTTTTGTATGCTGGGGTAGGATAGGCGGGCGCTTTGTAGGCGGGTGCAGAGTAGGCGGGCGCTTTGTAGGCGGGAGCAGAGTAAGCGGGTGCTGGGTAGGAGGGTGCTTTGTAGGTGGGAGTAGGGTAAGAAGGGGCTTTGTATTGGGGAACGGAATAGGCGGGATCTTGGTATTGGGGAGCATTGTAGGCAGGAGCTTGGTAGGCTGGTTTGTAGGGTTTCTCTTCGGGGAACTTGGCTTCTCCGATGTAAGAAACATCAGCAACGTTGCCGTAGTCGTCAGCCCTGTATTTGACGATCTGAGTTCGGCCATCGGGCAAGTTGACACGGTATTCTCCAGTTACAGTCTTGCCATCACTGTTTTCAGCGTGGGCAAAGTCAGCGTAGGTGTAGTCGTCCTTTACGGCGTATTCGAAAGAGTGGGGCTTGGCGGGCTCATCCTATAGGTATAAATTGATTAAGAGGCTTTTCATCAAGGAAATTTAAAAGACTTACGTAAAGGGGCTTTTCATAAGCGGGTTTGTAAGCAGGAGCTGCTTGATACGGAGCCGGAGCAGGGTACGCCTGACGGTATGGCTGATCAGCAGCGGCCAAAGCCAACAAAGCAGCGACGATGAAGAGCTATGGGACGTGAAGAGAACAAAAAGATGTTAAGTTAAAGGCTGTTTGAAACAGAACACATTTTATTTTTTACCTTCATGACTTATGTTTTAGTGGAGTGGTACTCTGTTCAATGAGAACTGATGCTTCAAGTGGCCTCTTGGTTGGTTTATATAGCGAAGAGAAAGCCGCTTCACATCATTCTCGTCGGTTGTGGGTGAAGACTTACCACACCCGACATGCAATGGTCGTGATCTTCTCTTACTCAAGGGTACACCACTTGTTTTCCGTCCTGGGACCTGTTGTCCAAAATAGTGGTAATTCTCGTAGCCTTGACTGACACTTCGCCTTTAGATGTTTTTGTCAAGCTATACACCCAAGACTTTCCAATGATTAATTATACAGCCATTCTTCAAAGAACATTGAACTAATATTACATGTACTGAGACCGAGAAGTATGCCTAAAATACGCTTTCTGTTTTCTAATAAACCGATTCTTCTATTTTTGCTTTACTGGATATTACTAGCGTTTAATTTACGGTCTGGTGGACTTTACAACCTTTACGTTCAATCAACGCTCTTGTGCAATTTTGGTTTCCAGATAGAACGGGATACATAAGCGTAATACCCAAGTTTCCAAAGTAATAATTACTTTCGTTTACCCAATCGTTCTTGATGCACGCCACTTTGCACATGTTTAGGAAGGGGTCATTCACGGTGCATGCATTCCAGCAGTGGATTATGTATCACACCGATGAAAGAAACCACCTATGCTTCATTGGATTCTAGATTCAAAGTCATTCAGTTCTTTTTTTTCCTATGGACAACAGAAAAATCTTGTCTATGACAAATACAAGCCATTTTTGTAATTTCGTACTAAATGAAGCTAATCGTAAACAACGGAGTACCCGAACCGGAATACCAGCCCAAAATACGGGTTCTCGCCATCAACAACACTTAAGAGGTATTAGTCGCATCGTAGCCTATACTAAAAATAGTTTTGCAAGAAAATTTCCGTGCATTGTGGTTATATAGCCAATACATAACAGGTTGAATTGCTTAGAAATAATCATTGTTGTGGTTGTTAGGCTATAGCATGCGAACATGGAAGCCTGTTATTTTGCCGATAAAAAGGTTTAAACAGTAGGATAACACGGGTATCTTCCAATGTAAAGGTTTTGGACCGATCTTCTCGGTCCCCAGAGTACATTCAGATAAAATGGCCATAATATCAAAACATTCGCAAACCTTCCAGTGCAGTTCAAAAAACGTCAGGACGGTTTACAAATCTCAATCTAGGAGATCTAATCCAATCTAATCCCTTTCTCTAGTAATGTAGATTAGGAATGCCTACTTTAGACTAGTAGATTAGGAATGCCTGCCTCCTTCATCCATCCATCCATCCCCTCCTATGTTCTGTGAGTACCTATGTTCCTATGTTCTGACCGAGAAAGCCAGACCCAAAACCTTTACATTGGAAGCTACCCGAGTTATCCTACATGTGTAAACCTTAGGGTGGACTCACACTGGAGTGCCTAAGCCCTTAAGGATTGACACCTCATTGACACCAACACGCCTACCTGTCGTGAGCAGGAGGTAAAGGCGGGGACAAAGTAATTCGTAGAATGTGGCGAAAAGTTTTCTTCCAAGTCATATTGGTCAAACACCTTTTTGTGACCCTGCCTCGTTCAATTAACGGGCTATCCATAGCTAGCGGCCGAAAAAGCCCACTGCCCGCTAATTGCTGGTAAAAGACGTCACAGGCACTCTCTTAGGGACTTTAGGCCTCATAGGCACCCAGTGTGAGGCCACCCTTATAATGTGCTCTGAGCAGTCTCCCATTCCAGCAGTTAGATCAAATAGTTATTCTTATACCTCTTTTAAGGATGATTCCTGAAAGCAACATTGACATTGAGAGTATATGTTTATGACATTATTGGTACTATCATTGTTTTGTAATGTACAGTACCTTAAAAAAACGACCCAACAAACCGTACTGCGCATCTGCGCAACTGCGCATCTGGAAACAGTGCTGCGACGTGCGAATAGCCGTCCGTGTTGTCCGTAGTGTTGTTCCCAGACGCACAGTTGCGGGCCATTAGGATGGTACGCTTTGTTGGGGTCGTTTTTTTAAAGGTACTGTACAGTACTCTCCAAAAAAAACGACCCCAGCAAACCATGCCGTCTAATGGCCCGCAACTGTGCGTCTGGGAACAGCACTATGAAAGAGCATTAGGGCTATTCGCACGACCATTCGCAGCACTGTTTCCAGACACGCCGTTGCGGGCCATTAGGACCATGATTAGAACCTAAGATTAGGACAGTATGGTTTGTTGGGGTCGTTTTTTTTAAGAGTACTGTACATAATTTGGCAATTTGCCGTTTAAACCAGCATTCTAGCATTTGAATTAAACTAGCATTCGAATTTTATATAAAAAGGCAAATTTTTTAAAAAATAATAATGTTCTTTGTAATAGCATCAAGTCAATTTACACACTAAACTTCTTAATACTTTGATGGGGTATAAACGGGGGCCTTATAGGCTGGGGCAGCATAGGCGGGTTCTTGGTATTGCTGGGGAGCTGCTCTGTAGGCAGGGGCTTGGTAGGCTGGTTTGTAGGGTTTCTCTTCGGGGTACTTGGCTTCTCCGATGTAAGAGACATCAGCAACGTTGCCGTAGTCGTCAGCCCTGTATTTGACGATCTGGGTACGACCATCGGGCAAGTTGACACGGTATTCTCCGCTGACAGTCTTGCCATCGCTGTTTTCGGAATGGGCAAAGTCAGCGTAAGTCTCAACATCCTTCACGGCATAATCGAAAGCATGAGGCTTACGGGGTTCTTCCTACACAATTGGGGAAATACAAGACGAACACTATAGTTCCAGTTCAACAATTTCTTCAAGTTGGGAGAGTTTAAAGTAACTTACGTAGACGGGTTTTTCGTAGGTGGCGGACTTGTAAGCAGGGGCTTGTTGGTAAGCAGGTGCTGGTTGGTAAGCAGCTGCTGGCTGGTAAACAGCCGGAGCAGGGTGTGTCTGACGGTATGGCTGATCAGCAGCGGCCAAAGCCAACAAAGCGGCGATAACGAAGAGCTACAAAAGAGAGAAATCAACGCGATCAGTCAAAACCTCTCAGAGTTGCAGACAATTTTGGAAATAAGAGAACTTCGCATTTGTACCTTCATGGTAAGTGCTAGGTGGAGGTTTGCTCGGCTCGGTGAGAACTGGTGGTTGAACTGGACTCTTGATTCGCTTTATATAGCCAAGAGAAAGCAGTTTAGCGTGGTCCTAGTCCGGTCGTTTGCGTTTTGATTAAGCTATGCCACTCCTACAAGTCTCTGTCGTGATGTTCTTATCCTAACCATATTGCCCCTTTTCATCTGGACTTCTTGCAACCGAGCTCGAAGGCACACTGCAAAGGGTACCTCGTCTTCACTTAAACGGACTTTTTGCGATGAGGCAGTTTTCTTTTTGGCTTATCTCTCCTTATCTAACTTCTTGACTTCGCAGTGTTGCTCACTTTAAAGATTCTATGAAATCTAATACGCCCTTTAATATGGAACCCATTAATGTTCGTCACTTTGATACGTGAATTACCAGTCTGGTAATTCATACTTATATCACTATAGCTGCTTTTCCTGTGACATCGTTTACTGCGCTTGTGGGATTCCTAATCTGTTCGTTCTCATATTATCGGTCTTATTTTTCGGTCCACGAGCTTTCAATCACGCATAGTTTTCTTCTAATTGTGTATACTTTGCATCACACCTGGTTTTCGTTATTTATTATTTTTTCTTTCTGTATTATTTTTTCGCTTCATTATTTTTTTTCTTCTTCTCTTCGTTATGCAAATGATGCGCGTTCTACGGTCCCGGCTATATAACATTTTATGATCGTCCCTGAAAACTAGAATTTCAGGTTCTCAAACTCCATAGGCTCGAAAGAGAAAGTGAAAGCCTCCAATGCCGCTTTGTTTACACGCAAGAAATAAACGGCCTTCCTCGAAGCCTTTGTACCGTATGACTTTGCTAATATGACTAGTGAATTATCCGGATGCTAGAAAACAATGCAAACAATGAATAACTCGCAGGGATTAGCACTATAGTACTATATGTGATAGTAGTAGTTCATTTCTATGCCTCAGATCCGTCACATGTTCACATACGTAATGTGTGGATTACTTTACTTCATTGTTTTAACTATTACTTTATTATTTCTGATAGTACAAATTAGTAATACTATATTAACCAACAATACAGTATTTCACTAATCACGAAGTATTCCTTGTTACTGTAGCCTGCTTATCTAACGCGCAGCAGTAAAAAGTGTACAGTACGTTTTTTTTAAAAAAAGACCCCAACAAACCATACTGTCCTAATAGCCCGCAACGGCGTGTCTGGAAACAGTGCTGCGAATCGCCGTGCAAATAGCCCTAATGCTGTTTCGTAGTGCTGTTCTCAGACGCACAGTTGCGGGCCATTAGACGGTACGGTTTGTTGGGGTCGTTTTTTTAAGTACTGTACAACATACCGTATGCAGAAAGTATTGCGTTAAGATAAATAGTATTGCCTGTATAAACATAAACATAAGACTTTGCAGCTGAATAAATACAGACGGTTGATTTATAATAGATTCGTTTTGTATATATCTTCAAATTAATTTACATCCATTTAAAGCCCTTTAATAAGTGGCCTTGATGGGGGTGTATACGGGGGTTTTGTACGCTGGTTCCTTGTATTGGGGAGCAGGGTAAGCGGGTTCTTGGTATTGGGGAGCAGCAGCTTTGTAGGGTTTCTCTTCGGGGTACTTGGCTTCTCCGATGTAAGAGACATCAGCAACGTTGCCTCCTTCACCAGCGCTATACTTGACGATCTGGACACGGCCATCGGGCAAGTTGACACGGTATTCCCCAGTTACGGTCTTGCCATCGCTGTTCTCGGCGTGAGCGAAGTCAGAATAGGTGCTTCCATCCTTAACGGCATATTCGAAAGAGTGGGGCCTGGGAGGCTATTGCAAATGACAAATAAAAGGAAATTAGAATCACCAATTCAGCCAAAAATCAATAAATAAATGCTTTAGGCATGACTTACGTATACGGGTGCTTCGGGCTTTTCGTACTTTGCCTCTCTGTAGGCTGGAGCTGGTTGGTATTGAGCAGGAGCAGGGTACGACTCTCTGTACGGTTGATTGGCAGCGGCCAAAGACAACAATGCAGCGATAACGAAAAGCTAAGAATTTGAAGACAAACGAATTACAATCGATCCAGTCAATACAAAGGTAAAAAGGAGGTATAAAACCGAACTACGAAGGTTAAAGAAGGCAATACGTAAGTTAACACAAAGGTAGAAGACCCAAAGGTATTACCTTCATGGTAAGTGGTTTGTTGGGCTTGTGTTCGCTCGATGAGAACTGATGGTTGTAAGGGACACTTTGTCCAGTTTATATAGCAAGGAGAAAGCCGTGTGATGTGGTCCATTTCACTCGATTTTGGACTCCGACTTACCGATACACAGACACACACATACACACCCTGCTGGCCCCACACGTCTTGATTTTCTTCGTTTCGCGAAAACCACCTCTTCAATCCATACATAGCAATCAGTGGGCAGTTCCCAACCCGCCTTTAAGGATCAGGACCTGTATAGACCGACATAAAATGAGACAGACAATGGATAATAACCTTAGAAAGTAACAGAAAACCTGCTAAGTCACAGCGTTTGGCTGTTTAACCTTCAAAGTCATGCCCATTCACCCAGATCACTTCTTGTCGAACAAAATTATCATAGAATACAGTCCATGGTAAATAGGTTTAAATGTAAACCTATATCTACTGTGAGATATAGGCTCTCGCAGAGCATTTCGGTGCAAAGCGTGCCTTTCACTTTCATTTTCTTTCATAAGGTATAAAAGACCTCAAGACCTCTGACTTCTGTTCCATATTACGGTGGCGTGAAAAAAGACTAACGGTTAGAAGCACAGTTTCTACTAAAACACTTTCTTCTCTGCTAACGTTTGTATTGTCTGTCGTGTCTAGCGCCTCTGGGTGCTATCATACCGTCACGTTATTAAGTACACATCCTTATTATACACTACAAGTAGGGCTTTTCCTGCCTGGAAATGTTACACTACAAGGAATTATGCATGAGAAGCCAAGAAGAATTATAAAACCTACACCTGCTGGCTCAATTTCTAAGAGATAAGCGTGGGTGCCTCAGACCAGCTACGTAACGCTTTTTGCTTTGCATTGCAACAAACGTTGATTTCGGTGGAAAGTATACGTAAAAGCTTGGTGTTCCCACCTTGGTAAGTATGTGTCTTCAGGTGTATATACGATATAACTTCTTTCTCTTGCCTTTCCCCAGTAAACTTGCCAGGTCCAGGTGAGTGTAGAGCAGCGACAAATTAACCGGTTTTCCGATCCACAAAGAAAAACCGAAACAAAGGAAAAGCAGTTTCCTTGTGCGGGCTCTTTCTCTTGGTCCAATAGTATAACGTCTATATACTCTGCACCACTCCGCAGCAGTTTACGAAAACCAGGTCTACCATCAGGTGAAACCATGACAAGATCCAGCCAGTTGAGATATTTCCCCCTTTTTTATCTTTTGTCCATCTGTTATAATCCCTTTCAGCTTTCCCATTCTAAGATTCCTTTAGCAACAAAGGTTGATGGACTTCAAAAACACTACTCACGCACTGTTTTTAGCATTTTACTTTCATATCCCAACGAGTTCCTCCAGTTGTCCGTAAATAGTATGTATACTGTACTTAGTACATTTTTGGGGGAAGCATTATGTAGAAAGAGTTCATCAATGGCTAAGTCAAGCATAAAATGCTACGCTTTTGGAGAGTGAGCGAGAGAGGGAAAGAGAGAGACAGGGATACTTTTTCTTTTTTCTTGTTTTTATAATGCAGAGATGTATATGGCAATATTAGAGTCCCCACTTTTCTCATCTGTATTTTACCGAGACGATAATTTGGGCCAAGGGTTCAGCCGCCACAGGCCATCACGAAAGGAGACTACACTTTTACCTACACAGATAGGGAAAATTACTACACCAATTTCTAAAGGGCAATATAGCTACCAAAAATCACATGTTGAGATTTTCATGAACATTTGCAGTGTTGTAATCTAGTTTATTCCAAGAATGAGGAATTTTGTTTTACATTTTTTACATAAGCCGTTGTCGAGTTGTTGACAAACTTTCGGTAATGACGTCATTGACGTGTCTTCTGCTTGCTGTGCTTATGATGGTAAATGCAGTTATCACACGTGTACTGCTCCGATGCTTCGAAGAGTTAACAGCACTCTCCAGTATAACGCTATACACTGCCATGTCTGTGACGTCAGTAAGCTACGTAATCTTAGTTTTGAAAATTTTTCTTTAATAGTTTCATTACTAGTTCACGCATTATAGAAAAAAAAACATATCAACAGAAACTAGATTCTTTGCTCTATTTACGTGCAATTTTTTTTTTTTTTTTGGTAATAGCCAGATTTGCCACCAGGCAAATAGTATATGGCTCTTGTCCTCAACAGGTTCTCCAGTTTCGGAAATCCGAGATAAAAATGACACTAGTGTGTATTATGGTTTCAAAACATTCTCGGAAACCGAATGACAAAGGAGTGTCACGCGAGTTTCAAAATTGGTAGTTGGATTGGAAATGCATTAGTTTAGGTTAGGATTGGTTAATTAGGTTAGATTAATTAGGTTAGCTTAGTTAGGTTATAGGTTGGGTTAGCTTAGTTAGGTTAGGTTAGACATTTTCGTTCATGAGAGTCGTTAAAACTTGCACTTTCTTTCACTCCACTAGCTGAAAAAGGATAAATTCTTTGTTGGCCAGTGTGACACACTAGTGTCATGTTTGGCTCAGGGATATATTACGTACGTATGTAACTAAATCCGGAGTACGTGTTGCTTGTCCTGCTCTTTCCAAACAAAAACGTGTAGTACTTTCTCACCAACTCCTCCCTTTGGCTTAAAGCATAATATTTGATTGTTGATCTTGACAACACTTTGCTCCTTATAAACAATGACACCTGCGTGTTTTCTGACCTGAATGGAAAGCTTGAGAATATTTTAGGGTAGAAAATAAGAAAAGACGTTGCAAAAAAGTATGCACTGGGGAGTGTAAAACATCTCCTTTTATGTAAAAGACACACAACCGTGACATGTATTTGGTACATAACCCTCGCTTCAGAGCACTTTCACATACTTTTTTTTTGCCTACCACACAACACAGGTATCAAACGCAATCTAAGAATACAACAACACGAAATTATAATAGCCTTTTTATCGCTTGCAGAACGGTACCATACCAATGATGTTTTGGAACAAAAGAAAATAAGTGGAGTCTTGTATACAAATAGAAAAATGCCAAGCTTTTCGTTTTTGTTTCCTTTTGAAACCATGGTTGAAATCCCGCCCCTTTCCGAAAGAACCGTATAGTATAATGTAAACAAAAAAATTGGGTTAGTTAAAAAGACTTGGTACCCAATTTACAAAACCATTCTTTCAAAAAATTCACACACACGTTTCGTACCCCCCCCTTTTTTTTTAGCTTGTAATCAATCCATTATTCGTTTTTTCTTCTGCTTTTGACGGCGACAAGAAGATTTGGTATAATAAAAACAGATAGTAATCAGTTTCCGACTGCAGCAGCTCTCTACCCCAAAACATGATACTTTTTCCTTCTTCCTTCACTCACGCTTTACTCGCTCTCACCCCATCAGCTTTTTTTAATGTACATCGAGATCTTGGCATTCAGCACACACACCTCGTCATTCTGCTTCCATTCTGTTTTAGTCAAATTTTTCTTACAAAGATTAAAGGGTAGACAGGAAGGGTTTGAAGTGGGTCACAAACTCAGGAAGAGAGAGAAAAAGGGAAACCTAAGAATAGTTCTTCAGAGAAGCCAAAAAATGCCCTTGTTATCTTTTATACAAAATTCATTAAGATTCGAAAGAATCCGGATAATAAAAAGGTTTGACAAAATGGCTGACTTGCTTGCTCTCGGATATGCAAAATAAGCAAACAGGCCTAGTAATTCACTCTTAAGAATGGATATCTTCCTCCGGGATTAGCGTTTTAAAGCATACGCTTAATTAATAATAATAATATTTTTTTGTGTAAAAAATCCCCCCGCATGCTCTGCACTTCTTCCCAAAACCTGGTCTTTTGGCTTTTCCCATAGAAAAGCCAAAGTACAAACTGCTTTTCTAAGCCCCTCCCCCCAGCTTTACCCTTATACGAGCTAGAAAAAAGCTCCCCCCCGCTTAATTGTGCTTATGGCCAATTTTTATGAGAAACTTTCCGCAAGTTTGCTGAAAACCGCTAGAAAGTTTGCTACCTGGCTTTCCTAAATCTTGAAACGCGGCCCAATTTCAGGATCTTCTTTGCTGGTAGAGCAAGTAACTCTTCAACGAGGCTGGTAAGGTTAACTCGTCCAAATGGTCAAACCGATGTTTGCCAACTTGCTGTCGAATGACTCGCCGACACAAATCCATCAAGTGCAAAGGCTCAGCTATGAAACGGAGGGGGAGAAACCCATAGAAACGTCAGTAAATATAAAAGATGCTTTTCAAGAGCTCCCCCCAACTCTCTCTGCTTCTCCATGCTGCAAAAAGAAGAGGGGGAAGCTTAAAAAACTTACGATCCAATCCGCCGATGTACTTGCAAGTGATCTCACAATGACCCCATACAGCGCTCACAATAGGATACAACTTTTTCCCCTTCAAGCCCCGAAAGGCCACGCCCAGGTACTGGCCATCGACCACAAACGCTAGCGTCCCTTCATCCATATCCAAAATCACTAGAGAAAAAGAGGCCAGACAACATTATAGTACTGAATTTCTCAGTCTGCATTTAACTTTTCATTCATTTTGGATGTCGCAAAACTTACCAAGGAATTTGTCAGGAACTACAAATGTTTCATCCGGCTTGAGCAAAGCTGGATACGTCACGCCCACCTGATTCTTCGCATCATGGTACAACTTATTCCGACCCAAATCCCATCCCCACGATTGGTCATTGCTGCCCACCAAGCTCTACAAGAAGACAAGACTGCATTAGAGGAAAAACAAGTAGAAAACAAAAATGCCCCTCTCGGCTTTTATTTTCCTTTCATTTTCTTTTCGAACTCATTGTGTAGCAATGACATCATTAGCACGCTTCACTTGGCTACCCTCAAGAAGGAAACACGTACCAAACGATTCCCTCAGGGTCATTTGACCTTGCGCTCCTTTTAAAACTCCCGACATTGGCGCTGGCCAGCTTCCAGACCCCCTCAACCCCCCAAAAAAAACGAACATTTTCCAATAACGGAGCATCCTTGCCAACGGGCTTGCAAATACCAACACCTTTGGGTAGTATTGATCCCCTACAACTCCTCTTGCTGATTCTCTTGAATTTTTTTCCTTTTTTTTTCGGTTCCTTATTTGGATGTGATTTTTGCTTGTTTTTTTAATATGTGTGTTACCTGGTATCCGACTGAGTGTAAAGGGGCGTCTTGAGTAGCCACGCCCACGACGGCATGCGTGCCACGTTGTCGAGTGGACCAAGTAATTTCCCAAGCATGTAAGCCTCGCGTGTAGCCCACTTTGCCTCGGATACAGTCGGTACTCTGCGCGACGGGATGTCGATGGAAGGTTAATTCATCATCTTCTTTCACGAAAATATTGAGCGAGCGATCGTCCGCGTTCCAAGCATGTTTCACTTGCACATCACGCAAAACAGGCGGCATATCCAACAAAATATCTAACCGCGCTGGACGCACAAAATCGGCGCTCAACTCCCGAGCCACTGCTCCTTTTGACACGTTCCCATTGTCCCCCCTCAAGCTAATGCTTTTAACACCTCCTGTGAACAAAGAAAAACAAACCATTACCACCATTCAAATTCATACCAAAAAACTTATTTTAATGAAGAAAATAATTCGGCAGTAACAAATTAATCTCAATTTTCGTCTGAAACACGCTAACTTACAATAATTGCTTCTCTTAACAAACTAGGACCACTAAAAACCCTGCAATCTTTCAAAATCATCGAAAAGCTAGCTTTGGTGTTAGACACCTCTTTGTAATCAAGACATTCCTGTAATAAGTATTCAATTCTCGTCGTAATTACACTAATTTACCATAGCACTTCGCATCAGCAAAACAAAAGAAAATCATCTAAATTCAATAATTCCTTGTGGATCTATCCGGAAAGAAGCATCCATACCTTTCAGTTAAAACGATTCATCAATAGCCGTTAATTTCTTTTAATTAGACATAGTTATGCTAATTTGAGATGGAAACGATAACTAACCCTTTGATTCTTTGTTTTAGATGACATAATATAATTTCTTATTTAGGAACTCTTATATGCCATGTTTTATAATTAGGAATTTTAATTCGAATTTAATTTTTGCTTTTCTGGAGACTTTATCTTTGGTTTTCTTGGAAATTTCATTACGGGAATTTTCTGTAAGTCTACTTTGAGTTTCAATTTCGAATTTGATTTCAAAACTACTTGGAACGTACATCTGATTTTCTTTTAATTTTATTTCTAAATTTTATTTCCATTTTGACTTTTCAATTCTCCAAACTTTATCTTGGAATGACTCAAATTTCCTTTTCAATCTACTGAATTTGATTCTTGCAATTCTGCGACCCTTTTTGAAACTTCTCCTTTGAAATTTATTAACGTCTGTACTTAAATGCAATTTTCTGAAATGTAATTCACTTCAATAAAAATGAATTTTCATTGCTTTGTTTGTTTTTTGTTTATAAAACGTAATTGCTTTAATTACTAAATGATTTTTTTTAATTGTTAAATTTTGTTTGCCTAATCTCTCCTTATGCTAATCCGCTTTGCGGAAAAAAGGAAAAAGTAGAACCATCACGAGTTCGTTGCAAGCAGCTGAACGGTTTCTATGTGTGCCAACTCTCTTTTTTTATAAAAAAAATACTCTCTATTATATATTCTTATGCAAATATCGAAAGGTATTAAAGTTACCTGACACTTTTTGGCCCATGTTCATTCCCCGCAGGCGTCTCCTGCGTGGATCCGTATTGCTGCTGTTTCCGCTCCCACTACTGCTGCTGCTGATGCTCCCGCCTTCGCTGGCTTGGGCAGTCGTCAACAAAACTCCTCCTTCACTATTGGTCAATCTTGTGGTTGTGCTGGGAAAATGTCCTGATCCCGCTGCTGTGAAACTGTCGCCAGCGTTATTGAAATGACTGGAATGCTGAGCGACTTCACTTCCACTTGTGGCTCCTCCCCCTGTGCTATTGGCTGAAGCAAGTGAGTATGAAGTATTCAGTAATGCCTGAGGGAATTGCGAGGTACGTGATCGAGTCCAACGCACATTATTGCTACTGGGTTGGAGTAATGCAACAGACCGTGGTCCATTTTGTTCAATATCGTTGTTGGTTCCACCACTCCCACTGCTATTGCTCCCACTGCCATCCACTAAGATGTGGTGATGGTGTGTGTTCGAGTGGTGGTGTAAATGATGGTGGGCGTGGCGTCGAGTCCCACTCCGCCACAACGAGGCCGAGGAAGTTCCCGAAGAGCCAGAGGAATCACCACCCACAACTCCGCCCCCACCACCACGGTCCCTCAATACACGACGATTACTTCCCACTCCTCCTTCTCCGCCTCCGACCGACTGGTTCGACACGCTCAATGGCGAAGGTAGCGCACAGGTGCTGCACCGCCCCGGCGTTTGTTTATAACAACTCTGGCAAATACGACGGGAAGGGGCGTGACCCGAGACAAGCGCAGGTGGAGCGTAAGGCTGAGCGTTCAAATGACGATTCCCGTACAATATACGACTCTTGTATCTACAAAAACAAAAAAGGAGAGAAAAAAGAACAGGAATTAGTACCCTATTTAACCACTTCCTTCCGTCAACTTTTTTTTTAAAAAATTACTATTCAATTCAAAATTCGATCTATCAAAATTCAATACTATCAGAAAAGATGTACAACTTTAATTACTATAAAAAATTACCACTATTGTCTATTGTGTATTGCCTATTGTCTAT
>JAGJRP010000960.1:0-25303 GCA_022832235.1 Lepidurus couesii | reverse complement strand
CTGGAGTCGCGCTCTCTAAGCTCTGCCAACCGGATCTGTCAGTCCATCGCAAACTGTAGGGAGGACCAGACGTCCTTATTTTAAGCCTTACACTTTCCTCGGGAAAATCCTTAAATAAATTTACGAGTTTTCGGGGAACAAATAGGCTTTCTAAGAATGGGACGTCCGAGTTAAACGCCGAGAAGGGGAAAAAAACGAAACAGAAAAAAGGAAATTTATATCGGTTTTGACTATAATTAGCGGTGTTGTGTCGAACGCGTGAGCCAACAGTGGTGGGAAAAGTTTTCGTAGCTCATCGTTAGCTTTCCCCACGCGTTTATTTTTGTACTTTTCTACGAGTGGAAAACGAAAGAAAGAGAGAGAGGTTTTTGGTGGGGAGGGGGGATTGCTTTTGGAAAGCGACGAGTGTGGCATATTGGGAGTTCGCCAAATGGTGATTGGGCAAAAAAATAAAGGTGCTAAATACCTCCTTTGAAAACCTATTTTTTACGGGTTACGAGGCTCAAGTGGAATAAGTTTCGAGTGGGAAAGCTCCTTGGGTACCCCTTCTTGGTCACACGTCGTTAACGTGGACATGTGACCCGTTTCCCCCCCTTTTTTGTGCACATTTAAATCTTCGCAACATGGGAGGGTGGGAGTGGTGATGGGGTGGGGCCGGTGTTTGGCCCTCCTACCCTTTTGCCTCCTCTCCTTATTGTTGGGGCTAGGACTCATCATGGGAGGATTCGCTGTTTTTTACAAGGTGACCTGGGTTAATTTGTCGATTTTTTTTATTTTTTTTTTTTGCTCAAAAACCATTACCATTATAATAATGAATTTCTTGATTGAAATTCCATTAGCGAAGGATCGGTGTGTTTGTGTTTCGATTATTTTATTTTTACAATGGCGGGATTTCTACGCTATTTTCTAAATTAATTTTATGGTAATTATAAGGGAAGGAAATTGGTTAGGATGTTTACGTCATGTGACCTTTTGCGAATTAGGGCGGAAAGGCTATTAAAGCCAATTAGGATGAGCAAAAAATGACGGTTGGTCGCGATTTCGGACAGTTTCTTTTTTTAATATATAAATATGAGCTATTTTCTGATGCGTTTTAGCCAAAAAGAGGAGTGAAAAAGAAAGCAGGGGCGGGATGGTTTTCATGCATACCAAAGTTTCGCGAAACCTGTTTTTGGCGCGATATTATATTCTGTGGTTTAGAACACGGGCACTGATAAGGTATAAAGTAGAGCTGAAAGGAAATGGAAGCCAAAATCACCTGTTGCCCCCCTTCTTGGTCGCTTTGTCTACACATAAAAAAGGAGATGTCCCAAACAAGGAAGCACAAGTTCATCCAGTTTTGGGAACGTTGAAGCGATTTGGCCTAGGTAACTTAATCCATTGTTCCGCCAACAATGTGCCGAGCCTTTTTAGGAGTGGCAGTTCGGTAGATATCGTTGGGCGTCTCCGTATTTAGTGTATAGCGTATTTTTTATTTAGACCAGAAATGCAACAAAAGAAAGTTGTGCTACTCCACCCCAGTCATATTCAGTTCAGTCGCTTTTTTAACATTTTTTTTTTCACTCGGTCATCGGCAAGATGCTGGCAATTGGGAAAGGAAGTCTCGTGTTCGCTGGTGGGCTCCTCTCCAGGGTTCCTGCGCAGAGGGGATTTTTGTCAGGTCACTAAAGCTGACTAAATCCTCACTAATCCATCTCTAACATGTTTAGTTTGGGCTAAACATGTTTTATGCAGCACACCTAGTCTAGGTAGTAACTTAAACCAATGGCTTAAAATTTGTGGCTAAAATCACACTGAATCGCGATTCGTAAAATGTAAAATAAACACCATTTCCAACGGTGAAATCATCGGTAATGTGAATGATAAACTCGCCTAACAATCTATATAAAATTTGTAGACATATATAAATCTATAATCGATTTATAGTCTATAATAGTTCGAATTATAATCTATAATAACTTGTAAATTTAAAAAAAATGTAGATTTTCCCGCTCTTTTTCCGGATTTTTTATTTCTATTGAAACATTTAATTATTGATGCTAGGGGTTTCGTGCGTTTGTTCGATCAATTTCCGGCAGTTTGAAATCGTTGAGTTTTCAGTGTAAGCAAAGGATATCGTTTGATGCTATGTCAAGAGTTTTAGAGATTAGTATGAGTATTATTATGGTATATTTTTTCCTAGTATGGGAGGGAAATTTGTATTCCTTTTTTTTTTTTTTTTTTTAATGTGCCTTTTTATGATGCGAAATCCTGCCAGCGCACATATTGAAGTTATGAAGGAAGGTTTGTCGTGCCTATGCACAGGGCCTTCAAAAAGTCGACTTATTATTATGGTTCTTGCATTTGATGCATTCTACAGACCTGGTAGATATAGCCCTTCTCCCCATAGATATTATCCGTTCTGGGAAGTACCGCCGCACGTGGCCTTTGTCATTAACACCCAATGCCTAGTTTTCCAGACGAAGGCTTTTTTCCTCCCTTTATTTTCTCTTTAATTTTGTTTTTATTTTTTGTATAAATCATAAAGATGATTATAGCGCCTTTCCTCTTCCAATTAGTATGCCAGACATTTAAGTGTTTTATTAGTCGCGAGATTAGATCACTAGACAGCAGTTATGATGGTCATACATTAATTTTTTTTTTTTTCGCCTTTGATTGTAGGAGTACACCGAGGAGATTGAACGCTTACGCCGAGATCTGCTAGCATGCCGCGAAAAGACCGGTATTTATTTGGCTACAGAAAATTACACCCAAATTATGGCCGAGGCCGACACGCAAAAGAGGGAAATCGTGGACAAAACCTTGCAACTGCGGGCCATGGAGGAGGAATTGGCGCGAAAAGAAGAAGCTTTTGTGAACCTCCAGCAAGTCCTGGCTCGTCGCGAGGAAGAGTTGACGGAAAAGTCCAAGAAACTGGTGCACACCAAGGAAAAACTGGTCAAAACTCACCAGGAGTATGTCTCGACCTGTAAAGACCGCGATGAAAAGCATCATTTAGTGAAAGCCCATCTCGCTACTGAACGGACCCTGGGCGATCAAGCGAAGAAGCTCTTGGAAGTGGCCCAGCACTCCACGCAGGATCTGAGCAAATTGCACAGTAAACTGGACCGAAAACGGTGAATATTATCACAAATTTCTTGTAGATATGTTATATTTTGATTATTTTTTCATATTTGAAGTACTTTTTTATTTTATTTTTTTATTTGAAGTAATTTCTAATATTTTATTTTTGTTTTTATTTGAAGTATTTTTTTATATTTTAATTTTTTATTACTATATATCTTAATTATAGGTATTTTAATTAACGAAATTATTTTTCCTAGTTCCATTGAAGAGGAAAATAACCGGATTAGCCATGATTTCCGGCAGAGTTTTACGCAGAACTTAGTTCGCATGGAAGACCGTCTCGTGCAGTTTACGCAGAAGCAAGCCGACTTCTGCAAGGATATGCGAAACAATTTGGGTAAATTTCGCGAAATTTGACGAAAATACCTTGATTACATTCTTAAATTAGGAGAGCGATTGGAGAAGCGGGGCAAGGAATTGACGGCTGTTAGCGAACAGATGAGCTCTTTGGTGAGGAGCCAAGGCTCCATTGCTGGCGACTTGCAAAAAAATGTGGCTGACCAGGTAAATTTTTTTTATATATATATATTCTTTTTTGTGTGTGTGTCGTGACTGACGTTCGGGGTTTGGGATATTTTCACAGACTCAAGAAGGCCAAAAGTTCCTGCAGACTTTGATCAAAAACACAAGAATGGAATCGGAAAGCCAGGTTGCGAGCATGCAAGCTTTTCTCATGCAGTCTTTTCTGCCGAAGCTGCAACAAATTTCCCAAAATTTACTTGACGAGTCCCAGACAGTTGTACAAATGAAGAAAACGCTGGACCAGCAGGTGAGACGCATAAATTATTCGTGGTTCTTGTTTGCGATTTTTTCTTTAATTTATTTTTTATTTTTATTTTTGGGATAGTTGGCATTACAAAACGAAGCAGTGCATACTTTCGTGACGGAGCAGCGGGAAGCGCTTAGTCGTGTGCGTGCAGATTCCCAGCGTCTGTTACTCGGCCAGCGAGAAAGCTTGCAAGTCATTAACCATCTGAAGAAAAATATCGACCAAGCCAACGCGGCTAAGCAAGCGGTAAAGGGGTTACTTTCACTCCGCCTCCACTAAATCATTCTGTTCTAAATCATTCTGGAACGTAGGATTTTTCGCAATACGTCTCATCTATACAAGCATTACTGGTCTCTATGGAGAAATCCCAATCTGCGCATGATTCCCAATTGGTGAGCGGGGTGGAAGGGTTGACCGTTGCCATCGAGAATCAAGGATCCGGGCTGACGGACCTGGGAGGTTTGCTTGATGGCATCTGCCGTGATGAAACGCAGCGTTCGCACCACCTGGAAACTCAGCATACCTCTCGTGCCTCAGATTTGGGCGAGAAGATTAATGAGTATATGGATAAGGTAATAATTTCAGCATTTTTGGGGGATTTGAAATTGAGATTTATGTTCTTATTTCTACCCCAAAAAAATATCCAGCACGCGGATAGTAATTTGAGCGCGACGAAACTCGTGGAGGCTACAGAGACAGAGATGAGGGGCCATGTGTCCAACGCCCAAACGGCTTGGCAATCACTACATACCGCCCAAGAAGCTGCTGTGCGGACAGAAATGGATTCTTTAGCCCAGGGCTTGAAACGTCACGGGGCATTGTGCCAAGGTATGATGTCAACCGTCCATGCGGCTGCCCAGACCCAGGAGACCTTGCTAGAAGACCAGCGGACTGATTTTACGACATATGTGAGGGAGCATCAGGATGATTTAGAGGGCAGGTGCTCGGCCGTCAGCGATTGGGCCACTTTGATGAATGCAGAATTGAGGGCTAGAGACGAGGATGTGCACAAATTCCTCACCGAAGATTTGCGAACAGAACTTCCCACTGGTAACGTAGTTGTTTTTATTATTCTTTCTGTTGGGCTATATTTAAGTGTTTATTTAAGTATGTTAAGCACTAGTGATTTGCGAAGAAACAAACAATGTATTATGATTGTAGGCAAAACTCCTCAGCGAAGGGATTTCCAGTTTCCGCGATTTTTGGCTGCCACTTCGCCACATGACCGTATTCTAGAGCGCTTCAGACAAACAGCCAAAGTAGAAGTTCCTGAATTAGACATCTCCTTGCCGGAACGTATGGCTCTAGACGAGGAGATGGATGTGGCACGTTTACCAGCCGGCTCTGTACCATCAAGTCCCGTTTTGAAGGCGCCAGCTTTGCCTGTTCGTTCAAGCTCATTACTGAATTTGCAGCGCGATGAGGAGCCTTTGGTGAAGTCAGAATCTTCCCAAAGCTTAAATTCTACTTCAAAGGTAAAATTGAAACGCGTTTGACTTCGTGTAATGATAGTTTTTGATCTAATTTTGTTAATTTTGGGTTGTATTTCGTTAGGAAAACAAAGAGAACGCGTCGGAGAAATCGACTGGACTCAACGGAAGTGACCGGAAGAGGGAACCAAAGTTACCCGAAGCCAGGACTTCTCAAAATCGAAAGAAAGCGTTAATACCTAATAATTAATTAATATTTTCTGTTTCTTTTTACATGCCGTACTGTGTATTCATTTTATTTGCCATTTTAGTTCTATTGGCCAATTTTAGTTTCAATGACACCCGTAGCGGTATTATTTCTTCTCTAAGGTCTGTATGTTTGTTTTATCTCTCTGAAGCTTTTAGCTGGCCATCAATAAAAAATTAATGTTAAATTAGAAAGGGTTTTGTCCAGGGTTTTAATATTTTTTTATTGTTCAAATTACGGTAATGTAGGGAAATGTTTTCTAAGACGTTTGGTGTAGTTTCGTGTAAATCTGCAGTCAAACAAATCTGCTTGGCGTCAAACAATAATTACAAACGCTTACAGAAATTCATAGTACCGGCAGTACCATCAATGGAGTCAAACACCCCTAAGGCGACAGTCCGCCATCTTTGGTGTTATTGTGTTCTCCGCACTTGAGTAATATCAGTCTTTTACATATTATTTGAATGAATGACTGCATGTAAGGATGATTTGGTAATATCTTGTATTGAGAGCTTTTAATAAAAACAGTTTAAAGCAAACACATTGCCTTGTATTTTATTTTGTAGGATTTTGAATTGTTACCAAAATAAGAAAGGACTTCATTACATTTAAAATACATACAGTATAATAATGCAGACTTCAAGAGAACACAAGCATGGCTGCGGGCGAACCAGCGTATTTTTATAAATCGAACCGAAGATGGATCATGGATATTTCCCATGTGTACAGCATAGACCAGCTTCCTTCACATGTTGGATTTATAGAAGTTTCCACGCATTTCTACTCTAAGCATATGACCAAGTGGATAACACGCACGATTGGGGACCGAGAGGTCGTCGGTTCGATTCCCGGTCGATGCACTTTATTTCGTCGAAAAAATGAAATATTAAATGGCTCCCTTTCCCTGTACCTACCTTATGCTATCCCGGCAAGCTTCTATTCCTATATTCGAAATTGTGATGCTTCGGCATTATGAGCTCGAATATTGGGGATAGGAAAGCGAACAGGGGAAGGGGCGAGGTTTTCAATTTTTGACGATTTTTCAAGGGGGACCCCTTGATTTAACATTATTCCTTATGGAGAAAAGCCCTGAAAAAGCTTTCCTGGCTCTAAAAGAGACCACGCCCCCTTTCTTGGCCAATCCACCAATAGGATTCGTCCTTTTTGTGGAGGCCTCACCCCTTTCGCGGATTTTACGAAAAATCACACAAAAATTTTACCAAAAATTAAAAAAATACCAAAAAATGTAAAAAAATTCACTCACTTTTCCAAAAATTTCAGAAAAATTCCCAAAAGTTT
The DNA here is from genome assembly GCA_022832235.1 of Lepidurus couesii. Classification (NCBI taxonomy): domain Eukaryota; kingdom Metazoa; phylum Arthropoda; class Branchiopoda; order Notostraca; family Triopsidae; genus Lepidurus; species Lepidurus couesii. Next base: position 18,432 of record JAGJRP010000960.1, on the reverse strand, counting down.
CGTTTTTAATTTCAAAAATTAAAAATCGTACAAAGGCATTTTTGGAAACCAGATTTTACGGGTAACATTTTGGGTACATCGGAAAACCAAACAAGGCATTCCGGGGGGATCAAAAATCTAATTTAATAATTTTGGAATCCAATTTTTGGAGCTAACAAAAGTCACATATGAAACAGACCGAGAAAACTGAGCGCTAGAGCAGGAGGAATACAACGTACACTAAAAGCAAACATTTGGAAAGCAATACAATTCTACTGAATTCTCAAACATTGTACAATCTACAATGATACACAAAGTCGAACCCGAAAGCTGCTATGCTTAACATCGGGACCCTTGCAATATGTGTTAATTTTGCCTTGACGTATGTACTGTACAACAGCCGCAGTTGGAAGGGGTAATAATTGATGATTCACATTCAGAAGATCCATTGGTAATTTGGTACAAGTGAAATCAGCAAGGAATGTTATAGATCGTTGAACAGTCTGCTCCTCTTTCTGTATACCCAAACCAGAAAGCCTTTAAAGAGCACCTACGGTAAATTCATTACTTCTGAAATTCATATAAACATGTGGTAGATTATATATTACCAAAGGTTTTTTTTTTATTAAATTATATACGGAGTGAGCAATGCTCGTTTCCGTTCAAGGGTTATTACCAAAGTTTTATTACCAAAGGTTTCGGTGCAGTTATGGACTTGGTCCTTCTTTTGAAGTTGTTTTAGCGTTAAAACTGCACAATCCAATATTTATAATCTCTTGGTAGTAGACACAAACACTCTCAGGAGTCAATGCGATTCGAGTTGAAGAAGTTTCTGCTCATTAGCTAAACGCAGCGACCAGCGATTCAAACATTTCTGAGCCCAGTTAATAATTCGACCAGCGATTCAAACATTTCTGAGCCCAGTTAATAATTACATCTTAATAAAGACGATGAACCGCGACGGGCCTATTCTATTAAACTACTAAATATATTTTAAGCAATCTTTTCTCAATCCCATACATAATGTGGCGGATCGCTCTTTTTCAAAGTTGTATTCCTTCTATCGTCCCAAGCCGGACTGCCTTTCCTCTTCATTCTTCTGCCCTTTTATACATTGGCAACTTCGCAACCTTTCATTAACACTCAATGTTTGTACACTAACCCGACCTCGACCTTTACCAAGAACCATGTCAATTAGTCAAACCAAACGTTGAGATGGTCACTTGCAACACTCGGCCCTTCGACCTTACACTTTCAGTCGCTCCATCCTTGACCCGCGACAATAACTGTCCCACGTGGCACTGTTTCACGTTTTCATTCAGCTTCCTTTGCATAACAGGATGGCTCTCCTAAAATACTTGTCTTGTCTTGTAGAGTACGCCACGGAAGCACTAACTTGTGCTTATTGCCGCGTGTGTCCAGGTCCTAAAATACTAAAACTGCGAACTGGATGAGTCCAAAGATAACAAAGAATTACCCCAGCGGCATCTTATTTGGACTTGCATACATGTTTTAAGCGTTATAAAACTTCTACACGCTCACAACGTTTGAAATGAAACACTGCGCTGAAAACACGCCCAAACTCCACAAACGAAGCTAAATGAATGCTTATGCATCATACGAGTGTTCTGCGTAACTACAAATAGAGTAAGTTATAAAATTTTTCTTAAAAACCACCAAATATTCAAAAGTGAATCTTACCAACGGAGTTCAATACACACATGCAGCTCCTTCGGCAGCCCGAGCGCGACTGAGGCGACGCGAGGCTGCAGGCTGAGTACAGCGTCCCATGCGGACATTTCAGTTACGCGCGCTATTCAAATCCACTGGAGAACAATCCCGGAACCCACGAAAAAGTGCATTTTAACAGATCTTTTTATTTCTCGAAAGAGCATATTCGGCACTGTTAGTTCACAAAACGAATAAAGCGACAAAAAGCAACCTAGTCAGGCTGTCAAACGTTTTTCAGAAAGTTAAAGCCTACATAAACCAAAATCTAGGGTATTAACAGATTCTCCAAACATAAAAAACAAATTAAAAAACCTAAGCCTTTTCCATCTTGTAGCACCGTAAGGACCCTAACTTTACAAAGCTTCACAGGATTAAAGTTTCTTGTCAAAAACGAAAAAAACTGCGATTAGAATTGCAACTTTTTTTTAATATAAACGACCCAACTTGACCCTTGTCATCTGAACTTCTAATAAATAGCTTCCCAAACTGAAAACGTTAACCTCAGGTGACAAATTTCTAAAAGTCACCCAAAATTTTTAAAGGCATCTGGCAGTGACCCAGCCGGTCCTTCTCTCTTTCTTCATCGTTCCCATACGATACGTTTTGCGTCATGGTAGTCGTTCAATTTAAAATACTTCAATCTTGAAAGGTGACCCAGGAATATTCTCCTCGCCCCACTTCACTACTAGAACGTAATCTCCTCGATCACGAACCACGTAATTGACCTGGTAATTATTGTAGCCCATGTGTTTGATAAAGGTTTCTTCAGAGGGGCCTTTGGGACCTAACATCCCCACATACAGCAAATTATTACCTAAAACAAAAGTCAAATTATCATGAAATCCCTACACTATCAACTGTTTAAGTCCAACAGCCTTACCTGCGTCACCCGCCGAAATACTAAACGTATTCTGCTTGTTTAAGTAAGCCTTCTTCAAACCCATTCCTTTAGAAGTGACTTTCGAGGCATCAGACTTAAAAACGGGCAGGATGGGACCACTAAGTTTAGATTTGCCCAACTTCTGGACAGTTTCTACCACTACAGATGACGTTTCCTGAACTCCACGCTCTGCCAAGTCCTCGCCTAATAAGCACAATCATTACTAAGCAACTCTGAGATCATCCGAAAGTTAACATTACCTTTGCAGAGCACTCGGTAAGGCGATCCCACGATATGGTATCCGTTATACTTAATCGTCACGTAGTAATCTCCAGGTACCAATGGTGTGTAATGCACTTTGTAGCCTTCTTCGCGCTCTGTACAATCCATTGAGACTTTGGAAGGACCATCGATAGTTACCGCCAATGTTCCGGCGCCAGCATTGCACGTGTCCACGATAAACTCGGATTTTTGGCCTAAATTGTATAAAAGACACGAAACTTTAGCATTCTGAATGAAAAAAATTACAAAAGTTTAATTCACCTGTCTTGATTTCCTTGAGACCGTTGCCATAGGCAGCTACAGCAGCAGGATCAGCGTCGTCTTTGCCCACCAAGAGGCGGAAAGGTGAGCCTGGGATATGGACTCCGTTAAACTTGACGTGGATAAAGTGAACTCCGTTTTCACGCGGCAAGAAACGTATCGAGTAGATATCGGCATCAATGGCAGAAATGAAACAATCATCTTCCACTCCGGATGGAGAAACCACCTACACAAACAGTTATTAACTTAGCTTCGCACTTCAAAAAATTTACAAAATATAATACCTTAGCATCGAAATCACCCCGAGCTCCATTCTTGCGCACAATAAAGGCTTGGGGCTTGTTGACTTGGCATCCCGCTTCCGGAAGCTGTCCTACTTCCACTTTATGCGCATCCCCTTGCGAAGGCACTACAAAGACTTTGTAAGGAGAATCTGGGATGTGTTGATCATTAAACTTGACACCCACGCGGTATTCACCTGTTTTCGAATAAAGGAGATAAATATGCACACATTAGTTTTCATTTCACTTGTAACCGAAATCACGAAGGTTGCACACCCTCAGAATCCTGTACACTCGATGTGCTTTCCAGGGAGAATTCCTGGGTGGAAACATAGCTAAAAGCCTGAACACTCATTGCTGCACAAGGATGGACTAATAAGGAAAGACTCGACCGCTGGCTTAAGTCACGCCAGAAACGTCAATCGTGTGGGAGGCAGCTGGCAATTTTTGTTTGGGTTCGAGTCAAAGTTTGTCATTTTTTATTCTTAGGGGATTTCGATACTTAAAATTAGCTCGCAGGTATGAAAAACATGCCCCGAAACTGGTGAGTCCAAGAGGATGGAAATAACTTCCCACGAATGTGCCAACGAAAACAGCTCGATAATTTCGCAATCAAATTGACTCACCAGGCTCGCTAACTTTGTAGGAAACGTAGCAAGATCCGTCTTTACGGTCTTTGAAGTCAATCTCGGCTTTGCTGGGGCCTTCAACGGAAATCGCTAAAGATCCAGCGCCGGCTTCGCGGGTCCACACGTTGAATTCGCAAGGTTGATTTTGCTCGCCGCGTTCAATACCGGGTCCTCCAGCGTGCACACGATGGGCTCCACCGTCACGAAGGGGGCCAACGGTAAATTGGAAAGGTGAACCTATAAAGAACACAATTTTCAGTCAACAGAAATTACTCCCAACAAGAAGCCACATATTTAAATCATAATTACTGTTATCCGTTTACGTTGCAATATTTTAAGGAGAATAAAAGCACATTATTTTTAAGTATGAAACGTAGAAACTTTCCTAATATTTAATAATATTAAGCTACGTTATGGAAATATACCTGGAATATGGACTTCCTTGTACTTGACAGACACGGTATGGACGCCTAACTCTTTAGGCACGAAAGTTACGCCATATCCACCGTCTTCTGTTGCCGCAATTTCGCCATCTTCCACTACACCACTTGGGGACGAAACGCTAGCCGCCAAATCCAAGGCGTCAATGCCTGAAGCGAAAAAAAACACGAAATTATAACGACATTTAACATTAATTTTTTCTTTAACGGATATTATTTCAAGAACATACCGTGGAATACAGAAATAAATCTTTAAATAAACCAAAACAACTTTAGCTAATTGCGTTTAAAAAAAAAATATGTCTGAAAATACTGACAAAATTTCACTGAAAGGTCATTAAAAGGGTTACAATATGGGCCAAGGAATACTATAACAATAAAAAATGGAAGGGAAAGACACTTACCGGGAATCTTGAAGGCAAGTCTGCATTTACTGCCTACTTCCGTCACAGGCACAGCCTCCCGTTGCTTCTTGATGCGTTCAGTCTGCATATTGGAGCCCTCGCCGGCTACTTTAACGGTAAAAGGTGATCCGGATACATGGTTATCAGCAAACTTCAAGTTAATAATGTAATAGCCTGGTTCGGTCGGCCGATACGAAATGTCCAAGGTGCCATCTTCGTTATCTTTGCAGTTAATTTCTGCCTTACTGGGCCCTTCCACAGACAATGACAAACCGCCATAACCTTTCATTCGCAAAAAATATTCCTATTATTTCTAATTTCCTTTTTCCTTATTCGATTTCATACCAGCTTCCCGTGTATCGATGTTAAACGTATTATCCACTTGCGTCTTGCCTTCGCGAAGGGCATTGCCTTTCACTTTGACTTTCTTGGCATCGCCTACTTCTCGCTCTGCCACCTTAATCTTGAAGGGAGAGTTGGGAATATGCTTGCCCATACGCTTAACAGAGACATAATGGTCTCCTTCCTCACGGGGAGTGAAAGAAATGCCTAAAACAGAAGACAAATAAATATATATTTTATATTTAATTTTTTATATTATTTTTCTATATTAGAATATTTTTTCTCTACTAAAGTGACATGAAGTAAGTACCCAAATTGCCGTTGGGGAGCGTTTTCAAGAAACAAGGCTCTTCTAAGCCGCTGGGGGCCTGAATTGAAGCATTTAGCATACGAATATCTTGTTCGTTGACGCGACCAGGCAAGGAAACTTCACTGCTGGAACCTACGCTGATTTGGTTACGTTTACGACCTTCACCTGTCGGTCCACAAATAAGCCAAAAATGCACGTCAAAACATGTTCAAAGGAAACAAAGCTTGTCAAACTGCCCAACTTTACCAGTAATCTTGGCACTGTAGGGACTTCCTTTGATGTGTTTATCGGCGTATTTCACCGCTACTTTGTACTCGCCCGGAGCAGTGGGCAAGTACGACACCGAAATGGTCCCGTCTTTGTTGTCATGACAACTAATTTCAGCTTTGCTGGGACCTTCCACCGCCAAGGATAATCCTCCAATAACTACAAATAGTTAAGATATTTCCATTAAAAATGTACTCCATAACCTTAAGGTTAAGGTACTATATCTTTAAAAAAAAAAAAAAAAAAAAAAAAAAAAAAAAAAATTTTACCCGCTCCAGCATCCTTGGTGGAAATGGAAAAGTTGCAAGGCTCTCCACACACTCCCAAGGTAAGTCCAGGTCCATATGCTGTCACATATCCACTGCTGATGGAATCGACGAAGAACTTAAACGGCGATCCTATGCGAAGAAAAAGTATAAAATAAATGAGAAATTATTCCCAAAAATACAAGTTAAGGGACTCATTAAGTTGTCAAGACGTTTCTTTTACCTTGTACATGCTCCTTGTTGTACTTGACATGCAATTCATGCAATCCTTCTTCGCGGGGTTCGTAACGGACGCTGACAGTTCCATCACGGTTGTCTTCAATCACCGGTTTCTCTGTCGTTCCACTCGGCATTTTCACTTCGGCTGCAATCAACAAAAACACATAAATAACGTTATCCTACCAATTGGACACCACAATAAAAACAATACAAAACACATTCTCTTTTCCAAAACGGATCCGGATGTGACGAATTTTCTACCGAATCCTACTATGGCCATTGTACGTTATTTTTGACAACACTTCCCCCTTCTCTGAAAACTAACGCTACTTATAGAAAAAAAAAAGTTTCCATATCGTCCTTAAATTCCCAAAATTCACACGATTAAGCTTTCAACACTTTCTACCCTGGATTCTAAAGTCCCTTCACAATACTCCGTCCCCTAAAATTTAATACAATTTGGTCAAAAACACTCTGTAAATAGTCTTACAAAGCTTTGCGAATATTCTAAAAAAGAATTTGCGAATTTTCTAAATAAACTGGGAAAGTGAAAATTACGGCTTGGAACTGGAACAAACCCTGTTCACGACTTACTTAGTATAAAAATACGACTTGGTTTTCAAATTGAAGATTAAAAAACATACTAACTACGTAATTAAATTGTTTCAAGTGAACGTCGGATTAAAGTAATTATAACCAAGTCCCATTAAAACAATTGGCTGGATTGGAAGGATTGGATTCCTTATACGGTTGAATGAGAATGAACAGAATAATAAAAAAGTTACAAGCCAGCCTAACAATTAGAAAATAAATAAATAAAATTGAAAAACAATAAATTAGGGTTTCATTAAGAGCTGGTCTAAGGTTCCAGGGCACGACTTTATGACTTTCGACTTCCGCTCTGCCCGAAAAAGAAGATAGTTAGGGAGAATCAAGGATCCGTGACCGAAAAGATGTGGTGGGCCCTCATGTCTCATGACATCCTTCTAGTTTTTGTTTCCCCCATTTGGGCACGCACAACGAACGAGCTACTTTTCCTCTTCTTTTCGTTCTCTTTTCTTTTAGAGCGAATTTGAATCAAAAGTTCTAATAGCTATTGCCAAGACTCTCCTTCCTGAACATAGCTCTTGGAACTCGGGAAGTGGAGCCAAGGTCTCTTTTAGAAAGAAAAACAGCCCGTTATTTGTCTGTCATATACCTGTCACGTGTCCTCCTGTGGTGGGCAATGGGATATTATGTAGTTCTACCGGACGATACTGGTATTGCTGAAACTGCTGTTGATGGTGATGAGTTTCGCTCACTCGTTTGGTCTTGGTTGTTTGTTCGTACACTTGGTACTTGTCACTGGAAGCCTAAAAAAGAGAAAAAATGACCAATTAGTTTAGTTATTATTAATAATACAAGTAGTAGTAATTATTATTAGAATTTTTAAATGTACGAAAGCTAAGACTGCGAACTCATCTCCTGCGACTGCGCAAACGAGTCGCTCTTTCACACACGTGACCGAAGCTTCCATGTCGTATGAATATAAATCCTCTTCCATTTTTATTGGGATTTTATACAAATTAATAGGTCGCAAGAAAAGGAAAGCGAAAACTCGGAGGCTAAAATGGTAAAACTAAAAGGGCAAGAGGCGTTTGAGCTAACTGAATCAAAACGAGAGATGCGTATAAGCTCAAGACGCTGAGCTATCTATAGGAATTTAGCGCGTTTCCTCGAAATGAGCTGCTTTGTGGGCATTGTTCCCAGTTACAAACGGTAACAATCGGGACGTACAGACTGCTAAGATTACCAGGTGTTAAGACCACTTAAGACCAGATTTTGCGTAGACTTCGAACCACCCTTTTTGGGGTAGTCTGAAGGGTATGAAGTGCCAAAAAAAGAGGCAAAACTAAAGGAGGTTCTGAAAGCTTTAGTTCTTCCCTTTCAAGTTTTCTAATCAATCTGAGGCGAAAGAAGAGGGCGTCAACTTCATAACGCCAAAATTGTCTGAAATATGCGGCCCTAACCTTGCATATTACATCCACGCCCCTGCTCTTTAATTCAGTTTCCCTGTATGAATCACTATCAAACTCAGCCAGCTCAGATTCAAGAAACTAACTCCAATTCCACGCCGTTTTGGTAAAAAATTCTTACAACGGTCACGGGAAACCGAGAAATCCAATCCTATAAACCTATAATTCGATTCAAAATAATTTAAAACTCAACTAAAATGGAATTCAAGCATTTGGAATTCAACTCAAGAAATTTTACGGCGAAAAAGTGCGTACAGTATTTCGAAATATTCTGTTTTTTTCTTATTTTAATTCACTTCAAATAAATTCAAAAAATTTCAAAACTCAACTAAAATTGACTTAAAAGATGTACAACTCAATTCAATAAATTTAACTTCGAAAAGGTGCGTATTTCAAAATATTCTGTTTTTTTCTTGTTTTAAGTCGATTTAAAAAAAATCATTTTATTTTATTTTAAGTCAAAATTTTCATTGTTTTTCTACTAAATCAGCTATGGAAATCCCAATATCTAGCTACCATATAAATACAATGAAGTACTACGATTGTACTATGATTGATACAATGTACTACGATTAAATTTCGATTTTTTTCCATTTTTCCGTAAAAAAAACGCAGTATTTATCATATGTAAATTCAAAAAAAAAATTTTGGATTTACGGTACTAAAAAAATACATATTCCCCCTTATCGACAATTTCTAAAAAAAAATGTGAGAACCCTTGTTAAACATGTAACCCTGAACAAAAGTAGGCTCAATAAAGATAAAGCTAGGTAGACAGTATAATCTTTTGGAAGAAGATTTCATATCGATTTAGTTCAACGTAGCTATGAACTACTTCGTCACCTCAATCGTAGATAGTAAATTTCGTTTTTTATTTATTTTTTTTCCTAGAAAACAAAGGCTGGCCTTCACACTTGGGTGGATCCCGTATCGTACAACAGTGTGTGCCTTGTAACTATTATTACGGTCATGTGAGTTCTTCTTTAGGACACATGTTCTCTCTCCCTTCTTTGTCTATGCCTAAAAACCTACTTTACGCGTTTAAAAGCGTTTTAAACACCGCCCTTCATTATATATTCGGGTGGCGAATTCTCGACAAGAGCGAGTCTTTGCCGTAAAAGGCCAAGTCGCATTCGGGCAGGGCCAATTAATAAACACAGCAGAGTGGAAAAGACGCTTTTTGGCAGCGCCGAGTGAAACTCCTGTCCGTACGTTTTTTTTTTCCTTTTAAGGCCCCAAAAGAAATAAAAAAATAACCCTTCGTGTCTTTGTCCATATAAGGGAATAGTAAAATTAACAGGTTATGGAGAGCACATCCAAATACGTTGAAAAAGAAACCTAAAATGTACACAGTGGGACACAAAATAAAAAAATAAAGTACAAAGGGGAATTTTTTCAGGTCAATTTGCGCAAAACCCAGAACCGGTTTTTCACACATTCGCTTGCAAAAAAAAGAAAAAAAAAAGAGCGGTAAGCGAATCTAATCCTTATTGAACACCTTACTCCAAATTCTTTGCTTTTACCACGTCCAATTTTGGTGAGTTTTACGGAGCTTCGGGAATTTAGGAATTCCGGAATTCAGAAAGCGTGACAATTTACTCAATAGACATACATTTACCCGTTTCACGCCCTAGAATTGCCGTATTTTTTCGTTCTAGCACATAAATCTGGCTTCATTTCTCCAAAACTTCCTTAGCTTTCCCCAGAATTGCTTAAAAAAAGATTACTCCGAGTTTGTTCCTAATTGTAGACAGCAAAGGTACTGTTATGATGACAGAAAGGTACTTATTTGAATAATTTTGTTACTATTTTGAATATTTTTGAATATTTTCTTTGAATAATTCCCCAAATTGCTGCCCTTATGACGTCGATTATAAATCCTTCCAGCTAAACCAGTTATTACGAGTATTCTTTTTAAAATCGAAGAATAAATAAGCAATCTTATAAAAAAAAACGATCCTAACGTCGATAATTTACCCCAAAAAGATTTTGAGAAATTTTAAAGATTGCAAAAAAAAATCATTTAAACAACCTTTCGGAATCCCGAGTCCATTCGTTGAGGCCAAAGAGGCCATCTAATTACAAGTTTGGCATTTTCCACTTCTTCGATGAAAGGGAATGTTGGTTCTGCCACGGGAGGAATGAGAAAACTGATGGAGCGCACAAAAGTAGTGGGCTCTCGGGTCCGTACCGAATTCCCGGTAGTCGCCAATTTGGAATGACTTTGTAAATTGGTCACTTTCAGCGTTTTGGGGGGTGAGTTGGGCAGATTTGGTGAAGGCGACGTTTTGTTCGCCGACGAGGATGAGGATGAGCGCGAGGAAGTCCAATAATGGCTGGAATGACTCTGTACTGACGGCTTGGCATAAGTGGCGTTGCCCGACTTCCACGGCGTCGTCGACGTCGGATTTGTCGCTACACTTTTTTGGATCATCATTTTCGAAGAAGAGGGGGGTCTTGTGTTTTTTTTTTTTCACAACCTTTTAATCCCGACAGTTAAACACTTTGCGCATTCTATAAACAAGCTTTCTTGTTTCAAGGAATGACTTGGCGCATGAGTCGAATACTAATTCCTGTTTTTTCGACCTTATTAGCGAGTTAACGTGCCAAGCAGCTTTGCAAGGTTTCTAGAGGACGCTGACGTGTAAAAAAACGAACTTAATGTCACCTGTTCATCTTTTTATAGGAATTTTTATCAGAATTTGTCACGAGTCAGCTGATACTAGGAAAAATAAACTGGGGAAATTTGAGGGAAAATTTCAGGAAATTTCACAAAATTTGTTGGCGACTTTTCCGGGAAAAAAGACAAACTGTGGCAAGGATTTCAGACACCAGCTGAGGTGACACTCGACTACTACTGCCTTGGTCGTGGGTTCTACACGATACACGAGCATCTCACGTAGCATAACAAGAGGGCGGAGCGGTAAATATGAGTTATGGGCGGGGTCTAAACTTGCTCAGGTAACAACGCCTAAAGGGTAACTTTTCTTTTTTTTAAAAAAGTTTTTTTTTTCAGGAGAAAATAAAATCGTTCGTTCCATGCGTTTCTTTGCTCCTGTTTGAGCCGACAATTCAAGCAGGAAATCCTCAATATAGGATGGATCGCCACTCAAATTCTCGAGAGCTTTTGCAAGACTTTTTTGGTTGTTTTCTTGTTTTATGGATGGAGGCATTCTAAACGTTTAGACATGACAGGTGAATGGATCGAGAGGGGGGAGGCCTCATATATAACGAATTATGGAGCGGCACGGATTTGGTCTTTGAGAGAATCAAAGGCACTCGAGTCATCACTACAATTTTATGCTCGCGACGACTTATATATGTTCAACATATGTTTCCATTAGCTTTCAAAGCAATAAAAATCAACGTCCTGCGCTAATTTATTGCGCGCAACTGCGCTCTGGATGTTCTTAAGAAGCTAAAAACTCCGAACAGACTTATCCCTAGCATTTTGGGGGTAAATTTACTGTGAATTTTAACTTAACCACATTTCCTGGTTCGGATCCCACTATGATAACGATACACTACGACTACGCAGACAGATGATCTTAAATCTAAACGCAAGAAACTAAACAGGTGCGAAACCAACCATCTATCTTTGAATATCTTTTTCTATTGCATATTTCCGATTTTCGAGTATTAGAATCTCCGCTTAATATCATCAACATTCACTTGACAAACGTGATCACAATAAGCGGCATCTAAAGTAAGTAAATTACGCAGGAAATTTTTTCCCATAAAAAAAGGCTGGGAAACCTTTCCGGGAGTTCCAAGTTCCAGCACTATCACAACTACTAATTATCCGCTACTAATGGCATGCTAATGACTGTCATTAGTGCCCTTGACTAATTAGTCACTCGGCTTTGATCCTCACCAAAATCGGAAATAATTTAATGCTATAAAAATCCGGTAATGGATTGAAACACGCAAACTAATCAAAATGATCTGAACGACGCAATTTCTTAAATAAGATTTGAATTTAAGTAAAGATAAAAAAAATAAACAATTAATTACTACGAAAAGAATCCACTCACAGTTGTTGCCCTTCAGAAGGTGACCTTTAAATTCACGAAAGGGTCTAAAACTGACCAGCAACAATCAGCAAGTGCTGCGGAGTTGTTCAACTTGCGGGCTCTGTGCTTCAGTAATAAAACTGTGGAAAATGAAAATGCTTCTGCGCGGGATCCTACGCAAACCCTTCCGAATGAGCCCAAGAGTCGGCTATAAACGTTTGCTAACTTTTAGCACCTACACAGTAACCAGTACCTATATCCACTAACCTCTCCAGCGACGACTTCGTGCCCTTTTATTTTGTGCCCTGCCTTTTTTTTTTAAAAAAAAGTCACAAAAGCAAAAAAAATATGGATTTCTTGTGCAAAGCGATCCTCAACTTCGCACCCAGGTTCCATCTCCTCTCCATTGCCAGCTAACTGTAATTGCGTCCAAAATAGTATATTTGGCTCCTTTTTTTCACCTCACTTTGCGTGGGACTTGACTTTCAAGTGTTGCAAACACACACAAAAATATAAAAAAAAGAGTGATGAATGGAGTTCAACAGTATTCCTCTTTGATCTTCGGGAATCTTAAGTTAACCGGAAAGGAAAAAAAAATTATTTACGATTCTGGTCCGCGTTCGTTAGAGCGAACATGAAAGATCGCTAACGTCTCTCTGTGCTGTCAACTTTTCCTAAGAAATTTAATTTTGGCTACGTCCAAAAAAAACATACTGAATCCCGATCCTAAATGACTCAGACTCACTCCATTAAAAACAGTAATAAATTTAATCTGCAGAAATAAAAATAAATTGCTTATTTAACTTGCTACAAAAAATCGCAAAATTCCTAGATACGTATATTGCTAAATTACTACATTTTTAGGTTTCTCCATTGTAGAAATGAGATTTTAAAAATTATTCTAAAATGAGATTTTAGCTAATTTTTTAACTAATTTAGATTTTTTGTATAACGAGCCTCCTTTGTAAGCTTGTAGATGACAACGGACAGACTGCCACCGTTGGAACTTGCAAGAAGTTGAAGGAAGAGATACGGCCAACATTTCTGCAAAAAAAAGCCAAATTTTGGCACAACCGCTCCTAAAGCTGATTACTTTACTATCTCACACCTCGGAGCACAATATCTTTGATTCAGGCGAAAGATAAAGAAAGAAGGATGCTGTAGCCTCGTTTACGAAATAAATAAATAATTACACAAAAAAGACAAAGTAAAACAAAAAAAATACATCAGTTGAAAGAAATACTGCAGCTGGCGTGACCCGAGCTCTCCTGTCGCCTCTTAAAATAGCAACATAGTGGGGAAAAAGATTCTTGAAATCTTGAATTTCGTTCCAACATACAAAGCATTCGCTGTTTATGCTCTCGTGTTTTCTTTACTCGTCTTTGCACAAATCTTTGCACTAATCTTTGCCAAAATATGCTAAATAGTCTTGTACTCATTATTTTTCCCCGCGTTGGCATTTACGTTTACGATAGTAGTAAACCTTCTCTATCTGAAGACTTCTATTTTCATTACAACCATTTAAAACGCTCTAAAAGACTTAAGCTTCTTAACCAAGTGACTAATTTGTAAGCAAGGGCTATAATGTAACGGAAAATCTCATTTGTGGTAAGACGCTTGACGATAATTAATGCTGACAGCGGGAGAGACAGCTTGTCACCCTTAATGACAACCATGTGTTTGAACTATGTGACAGTTTTTCTTATGCACTACGAAAGAGTTAGGTCTAAGAAGGGATACATTTTGAAAAACAAACTAGAGGCATTTTCCTGAGAAAGTTTTCCCAGTGTTAGATTCTTCACTTGGTGAGATTCTTAAGAGATGGATTTTCGAAACCAGGATCTGGAATTTAAGCCAAAAAAAAAAAAGAAAAAAAAAAGGAAAACTCACCGTTACGGTAAACATGCCATCGGGAATGGGTTGTCCACCAAATTTGATGCTCAGCGTGTACTCTCCAGCATCCTTCACGGTATAGTAGATGGAGAAGGTACCGTCGCCATTGTCATCGATATCGATATCCACGTCACTATAAAAAGAATTAAATTAACAATATAGCAATTGTAACCAACTCAACAAAACGAATATTCTATAAAAAAAAGGAATGACAGAGTACAGAAACAAGAGAAATTAGAGAAAACTTACCCGCCATTGGTAGTAGTGGAGCGAATTTTGCAAGTAACTGCACCTGGCCCAGCATTCTTGGTATTGACGGTCAAGCAATACTCTTCGTTCGTGGTCAACACTTGTTGGACGCCTTCGGTGATACGGCAATTATCAGCCTGTTCACGGTCCGACAAACAAACAAATTAATTGCGAATTAAAAAGAAAATGGCATTTTTTATTTATTTTTTTTACCTTGCCAGTTGCGTAAGCCTGGACGTTAAATGGTGAATGGGGTACTTCTTTGCCTCCGTACTTCACGTTCACTTTGTACAAGCCGCAGTCATCAGGTGTGTAAGTCGCCTTGAAAGTACCGTCTTTGTTGTCCACGATTTTCACTTTACGCGGGTAGCCATCTGGCCCCTAATTAAGAAATACATGAAGTTAACCAGAGAAAGCAGATTTTAAAAAAAAAAAAAAAAAAAAAAAAAAATTAAAAAAAAATTAATGTACCAAAACTTGGACTTCCAAGTCGCCATAACCAGCCTCATTGGTATCGATAGTGAAGTCCGATGGAATTGAAGCTGGAATGCCCTTGCTGGAGACTCCTGGACCGGTTACTTTCACGTATTGGGGCTCCACTGTTGGCCTTACTTTCATTTCCAATGGACTGGAAGTAAGATGACAAGATTGTATTTTTTTTTTATTTTTTTTTTTTTTTAAAGAAGAAGAGCGACACTTACCTGCGAGGAATATCTTTTCCGTCCCAAGTCATCCTAATTTTGCAAGTGGAATTCTCTGGTGGGGGCAAATAGGTGACGTCATAAGTCCCATCCCCATTATCACGAACTTCGGGTTTTTGAGCCAAAGGACCTTAAAAGAGTAAATTAGTAAAGAATAGAGTAAAAATGTAGCTACGTTAATTTAAATTTAATAAAATTTTGTTCAATTTACCTTTGTCAGAGCGAATGTCAACGTTCAAAGGTGCTTTGCCAGTTTTGGTGGCATCGATGCGGAATTTCTGCGGGATATTCGCGCGGCACTGGGCGGGTTCCAAACCAGGTCCAAAAGCACGTACGTTATGAGGTTCGACAAGTCGGTCAGCCGGAACCTACTCAGAGTAAGTCCGAAGACAATGACATTAAAACCACAAAGAGTTTATTTAACTCGTCAATCAATTACCTTGAAAGGTGAGCCGGGAATTGGTTGGTCAGCGAATTTAATGTTGATATCGTAATCGCCAGCTTCCGTGGGAACGTACTCTACTGTGCAGGAGCCGTCACGGTTGTCTTTGCAAGTCATTTTAGCTTCAGAGGGACCTTCAATTGCCAAACCCAAGCCACCAGTACCAGCTCCTATAAAAATAATATTTTTTTAAATATAATAATTAGAAAACAACAACACCAGCTCCTATAATAATAACAATAATAATAATAATAATAAAACGAGTTTCTGGATTATTTTACGAATTTACATTGATACACCTAGATGGATATGGACAATTTAACTTTACCTTTTGTTTCAATAGTGAAAACATTGGGCTGGTTCACCACTCCGCGTTCTAAACCAGGTCCGAATGCTTTCACCTTCCTGGGATCGCACCCACGACGCACATTCACACCAAACGGAGATCCCGGTACCGCAATTCCATCGTAAAGAATCTCAATCGTATGACGTCCTTTCAACATACAATTTAGGAAAATCCCTAAAAAATAGAACAATTTCTATACCTTCTTCAAATGGTGTGTAACTGATCCGGAACTGTCCATCAGGTTGGCTGGTAATAAAAGGCTCAGTACGTTTGCCCGAAGGATTGGTAATAACACAGGACACTTTGCCTTGGTCTCCTGGACGCTTTGGCACCGCTCGTGTATCCACTGTGAAATCCGTCACGGAATCCACAAAAGCGCCTGGAATGTACAAAAAAGTTTTTTTTTTTTTTTTTTAACATTTCTATAGCCTCACTAAGTACCAACAACAAAACAAACCTATCCAAATCAAACAAAGTTTAAACAATTAAGACCGCATTGCATTCCGCCTGGGCCCAGGAATCCATGCGTGGAATCTTTCAAATATTCCCAAACGCATACGTTTTCATCGCAAAGTTTTCACAAAGTTCCCTGTCGGAAGTGCAAAAACAGGGAAGAAAAGCTGCATTCATGCGAAGAGTGCCACATCTCACCAAAATGCTATACGCGAGATTGCAGTTTTAAAATGTTAAAAAAAAAAAAAAAAAAAAAAAAAAAATATCTTCTCGCTGTGTCGTTCGAGGGGGGCAAGAGGGGGGAGCTAAAGCGTACCATGAATGCCTTGGCCCGAGACGCGAATATTACGAACGTCCGTCAAAATAGGCGGAGGAGGGAGAACATCTTGGGGCCGAATCATGGCCAAGAACGGAGAACCCGGAATCGGATCTTCGTTAAAGGTCACATTGACGGAATACTCCCCGACTTCCGTGGGCAAGTATGCTACGGAGCACGTGCCATCTCCGTTATCGCGACAAGTCAACGCCGCTTCACAAGGCCCTTCCACAGTGACCCCGAGTCCGCCTGCTTGACCTGCAGCTCGGGTGTCAATGACGAATTCCGCGGGTTTCTGGACGGGTCCGCCACTCAAACCGGGGCCAAAGGCTTTGACTCGAGCAGCACCGCCTGCGTTACCCAACGTGCAGCGCAAGCGGTAAGGGTGGGAGCTGATGGGTTCTCCCCCGAAAGCTATGTTAAGCAAATAGTCGCCCAATTCCGTGGGAGTGAAATTAACGAGGTAGCCTTCGTGGATGGGGAGGACGTGGGCTTGGATGCGGTGACCTGACGGGGTCGTGATAGCCACAACAATGCCGGCTTGCCCCCCAGCGCCTCCGGTGAGAACGCGAAACTGTTGCAAGCTGTTGAGAGGGGCAGCTGAATACAAAAATTATTCTTTTTTTTTTTAAGAGTTTCCCGCCAAAAAGCCACCAAGCGCTTAGCTGAAGCTTTCAAAGCTAAATCAAACGCACGTTCTCAAGGGGAATTTAAGGATATTCGGTGTTGGATATTCTTTGATCTTAAGAAAAAAGGGAAAGGGAGGAAATGACTGGGAAAGACTTACTGGGTTCCAAGCCGTCGACTTTGACTTTGGAGACGTCCACGTGAGGTTGAGCTTGCACGGCAATGGGACATTGCGGGACCAATTTCCCGGCGAATAAAACACTGACTTGGTAATTGCCAGGTGCTGGGGCGGTGTAATCCACCGAGTAGGAACCGTCGCCATTGTCGGAGATCTGGATCGGTATTGGTTGGTTTTTCTCGTTGACTACGGTCACTTGAATATCGCCTAAATTCGAGAAAACAAAATATTATAGATTATAGATGTAAATGGAAGATAATTTTTAACTTAAATAGCAATGAGACAATAACTAAATACAAGTAAGATCATTGAAATTTGAACGCAAATAATGTAATTATTATTTCAATAAAAATTTAACAATTTAAATTAAATATAAGCAAAAATAAGACAGTTATAATTTAATTTTAAGTCCTTATTTATAGCTTCTACCGTATTCGAAATATTCGGTACGAAATGAAAACAACAATTATGTGTGTGACAAACCGTACCTTATGGCTTATAATATGACAAATAAAGCTGATAAGTACTAGTTCAAAATTACTGGAGGCATTTTGAATTAGAACACTGCGAAAATCCAACAAAATTGCAAAATCCCGACCTTCTTTACAATTTAGTTACAAACAAGAGTGTAGCGTGACAAGAGAGTTCGAACCGAATTCTAGCAGGCGGTTCGCGCTTTCGCGCAGTTCACACTTCCATTCGCCGTTTACTCCTCGGTAAATTTCGGCTTGGAACAAATTTATTACTC
This sequence comes from Lepidurus couesii, assembly GCA_022832235.1. Taxonomy (NCBI): domain Eukaryota; kingdom Metazoa; phylum Arthropoda; class Branchiopoda; order Notostraca; family Triopsidae; genus Lepidurus; species Lepidurus couesii. The sequence goes on along the minus strand of JAGJRP010000960.1, from coordinate 160 downwards.
ATGGCCAGAGCGCATTTGTGACATTCGTATTCCCATAGGTTTAAAGGGGGAGTAAGGTTTCAAAATGAAAAAATATATGTTATAGAAGAGACCAAACTACATGTTATGGCTGAAGAACCCCTATGTCAATTATGCATATTAACCGAGTAATTAATTATTT
>JAGJRP010000959.1:0-25128 GCA_022832235.1 Lepidurus couesii | reverse complement strand
CGACATCTAATAGGAATGCTGCAGACGACGATGCGATGACTTTTCGCCTGTCGTCTATAACAACATAAAGAAGAAGAAGAAGAAGTAGGAAAGATAAGCAAATCACTTCGAGTTGTCGAAGTTTCGAAACGTTATACTATTTTAATTTACAGTATTAGATAATATTCTTCGCTGAGGTTTGAGCTATCGATTTACGAAATGTAACTCTCTTTGAATTTGGCGGGTCCGATTTGGAAATGCGAACCCCAAATCTTTAGCGGTTAGAATCCGAACTCCCAAGTTTACTGTCCTCTTTTCGCTATAGTAAAGGAAGCAGGCGTGTTAAATTATTTTCGTCGAACAACAACCTACGTTAAAAAATGTCTGGGAGAGACGGTAAGTAAGCCGTTAGATTTCCATTTTTAAATTTCTTGCTCAATATTTTTGCAAAAAGATTCGTAGATAGTTCCGTGTAATTATATGCCTGTGCTTAACGTAATTTAAACCTTGCCTTGGCGTACGTGGTTCGTCCACCCCATTTCTCCGTTCTTATCTATGCAAGGCTATGCCTATGCCTATATACTAAATAGCTGTTCAAAGCTATGCGTAGGCTAGGGATAGTGTATGGATCCTTTCAGCACGTTTGAATCCCCCAATGCTATTTTCACTACAGGTGGCAAGAAGAAGCCGTTGAAGGCTCCCAAAAAGGATGACAAGGAACTGGACGAAGTATTACAGCATACATTTTTCTATTCTACTTCTAAATATTTCTCTTTCTTTATGTCACTTTCTAGTCCGACTTGGCTCACCGTCAGAAGCTCAAGGACGAACAGAAAGCTTTGAAGGACCTGGCTGCCAAAGCTCAAAAGGGACCACTAGGTAAAAGACTAAAAACTTACAACTCGATAAAGCCTCGCGACAGCAGACTTCAAAGACTTAGAGTGTGTAATTGGTTTCCTTGTACTTGCCTTTAGGTGGTAGCGGCATCAAGAAATCCGGCAAAAAGTAAACTGAAGTCCCTAATTCTTGCCTCCGTTGGACGACTTTTGCCGATACTGAAGCTAAAACAAGGCTGCCCGAATAAGTTTTAATAAAAGACACATTCTGTTAGCCTAAGAGTGAAATCAGGAACACCATGTCTGTTTGCGTAAACTTTAACCAATACATTGAAAAGGGAAAATTTGTGAAGAAAACATTGTCTTTTTAAGTCAACGCGACCACTTTTCACCTACCCACCTCTGCATAATGGATAGAGGCAGGCTTTTAAGCTGTCACAAGTTCTTTTCAGTGTTAGGACGAAAAGAGAACTCTTTTTCCTGTCTTGTCCTGGTAAAAAAAGCTTTGACTGAATAACAGTTTGCCTTCAGAATTGATCAATACAGTAACAGTCTTACTAGGAAATGGCAAACTAAAAAATACTTGGGAGTTACTCTTGCTACTCCTCAGTCCCTCGCTGTTATTTCTCAACTCCCAGAAATCCACGCACGATTTGCTTTTCCTTCAAAATGGAGAGTTTGTCCTTCTATATATACCTCGCGGAACCTAATAAATCCTATTTGTCATTTCCCGAAGTCACAAAATAAATAAGGAACCGTCTTATTTTCAATATACTTTTTGAGGACACAGCATCGCGTTTGAAACCCTGCAGGTTTCTGGGCAACCCAAACCTATAGGGCCATAGTAATTGAGTTAAGCTTGATCGAATTCTGCCTAGCAATCCAACCAACTTCCAGTAAGACATTAAATGTGTTGAAACAAAGAGATATAGCTAAAACACCCAAACGAAAAGGAATAAGTGAAAAAGAAAATAGGAAAAAGGACAATAAAAAGTAAGTTAGCAACAACAGGGGTAATCCACGACACTTTTGGCATCCCTTTCGCCTCAAATTTTAAACAACGAAGTTAGCCTTTTCAATGATTGGGGATTGCAAGATTGCAATGTTGAATGGGATGTCAAGCCTGCTGTCTACATTCTTCCTTAACTATTTTCTTAAACGTCCCTTTAGCTGTCAAAATAGTATTGCGCGTCAATACTTTTTCCCCAATCTTTTAGTCGTTATTTCTTTTGATACTGTCGCGGGTCAAGGATGGAGCAACTGAAAGTGTAAGGTCGAAGGGCCGAGTGTTGCAAGTGACCATCTCAACGTTTGGTTTGACTAATTGACATGGTTCTTTGTAAAGGTCGAGGTCGGGTTAGGGTACAAACATTGAGTGTTAATGAAAGGTTGAAGTTGCCAATGTATAAAAGGGCAGAAGAATGGAGAGGAAAGGCAGATAGAAGGCTTGGGACGATAGAAGGAATACAACTTTGAAAAAGAGCGATCCGCCACATTTGGTGTCAGAAGTGGGATGGGATCGGCACGGGCTGCGATGCTCGTCGCCATCCCGTCCCACCCCTGCCCAAGAAAGCGAGCGTCTTGGAAGCGAGCGTCTTGGAAGCGAGCGTCTTGGAAGCGAGCGTCTTGGAAGCGAGCGTCTTGGAAGCGAGCGTCTTGGAAGTCTTGGAGTCGTATAGAAGTACGGGAGCGCTGTGGAGTCGTGAGCATTGTGGAGTCGTACGGGAACGCTGTGGAGTCGTGAGCATTGTGGAGTCGTACGGGAGCGCTGTGGAGTCGTAAGCATTGTGGAGTCGTACGGGAGCGCTGTGGAGTCGTGAGCATTGTGGAGTCGTACGGGAGCGCTGTGGAGTCGTGAGCATTGTGGAGTCGTCTGGGAGCGACGTGGAGTCGATTGAGCGCGACGTGGCATCTTGTGGTGATGCGGGGGCGTGGGAAAGTTGGGAATGGCCCGGTCGCTCGGGGGAGCGACTTTTTGTCAGGAAGGGCCGAGTGTCGCGGGTCAAGGATGGAGCAACTGAAAGTGTAAGGTCGAAGGGCCGAGTGTTGCAAGTGACCATCTCAACGTTTGGTTTGACTAATTGACATGGTTCTTTGTAAAGGTCGAGGTCGGGTTAGGGTACAAACATTGAGTGTTAATGAAAGGTTGAAGTTGCCAATGTATAAAAGGGCAGAAGAATGGAGAGGAAAGGCAGATAGAAGGCTTGGGACGATAGAAGGAATACAACTTTGAAAAAGAGCGATCCGCCACAATACTCTGCCATATTACTAATAGAAATTCCTTTCCATTGGAAGTCTAGAGAGGGAAATAGGGAGGAAGTAATTCTAAAGGATTTATGTTGCATTGCGTCAATACATTTCAATCTTTAGTCCTTACTTTTATTTTTAGATATATACCCTTCCTTGTGCCATTACTACTTAATTCCTTCTGTTGAGTTGAGGGTTCCAGATAAAGGATACAGGGATGTATTCCAAAAGAAGAATAAAAGGACAAGAGAACCACAGCTGTTGCCTCTCTCTCTCCCTTTTAAATGTCCGGATATTTTGGTTCGCTAGAATGGGAATCTCGTAGAATGGGAATCTCGGGCTCAATCTTCCGCTATCGTGCTCCTGGCTTTTGATCGCCCGATTATCAAGCAAACATGCGTGCACAATTGCCAAGAATAAAAGCTTGTCCTTTTCCGCCATAAGTTTCTCTTATCGGAAAGAAGAAAGCCGACCGAGACCGTAACTGGAACATCAAGGGGCAACCTAATTAAATAAAACCGAAACTCTAAGGTAAACTAAGGGTTTTAACCTTCACATGCCCTCAAAACCCCCAGAAATATAACCGAAACATTGACTATACATTTTTAAATTAAACTAGATTTTATTTTAAATAAAAAAAAGATTTAGTAAGTTTGCTCAGTTTTTTCGGGAAATACTGTATAGTGAAAACCGCGCTTAACACGAAACCGAAGTGACCGAAATATTTTTTTGTGTTAAAAGGGATTCGTGCTAAGAGTTACTTGCAAAAAAAACCTATAGTTAATCAAAAAACTGTCGTGATAAAGAATTATTATTCAAGTTTATACTCGTACATTGACAGTCCATACATTTCAAAGTGCAAATAATACATTTAACAGACTAAATAAAAATGAAATGTTTTGACTGCCCACAGACTTGGGGCGAGAAAGACAGAAATTTGAACTCCAGTGTTAAGGTAATACAACTCAAGTAATATTCCTTCCGGAATATTACTTCCGCTCTTAAAGATCTACATGCTGCACCTTCTTTGCGTGTACATGCGAATTTGCCCAGAAGCATAATTTCCACCATTATTCAAGTGAGGACCTTCCTCAAACGGACTGGGAAATGCGATTCAGACGTATACCCCTGTCAGGATCGCTCAAGACAAGACCATCCCACACATATTCTCTTCAACTGCCGAAGGTTGAATAAAGAAAGAGCAATTCTACTCCGAAAGCTGAGTTCCTTAAAGCTGCATTTTAACGCAGTAACCTTGCTGACAAACCCCGAGAAATTTTGGTACAACCCTGACAATGTTTGTAAAATCAGCATCCGCAATACTGCAATAACCCCCCCCCCCCCTTTCCCTGCTATTACCCTCCCTCTGTTCTCATGAATACCTTTTTATAAGTGACAAATTTCAATGTATGAGCAATTTTTTTTCTTGATAACGACAATTGGCGAAAGCCTACGTCGGGAAATACATTTTAAAAAAAAATTATTCCTTCCGTAGCGGCAAGAAAAATACGTTTTAGAACGAGCTTTTCTGCTCCTGTTTACGGAACACTTATTCTTTCTGCGTTCCCTTGTGCGTTTCGAATAGGAGATGATATTGGTGTGGAGATCCCAGTGACGCACGCAACAGGCTCGTGGAATGACTAATGGTCGTGGGGAGTATTTTCTAAAAATCTGGGGATTGGGGAGTAGAGGACACTGTTTTTTTACCCCCCTCTTCTAAAGCCGGTAGACAATTGCAATTTGTCCCACTCTAGTTTTTAGACATCTTTTGGATAGAAGAAAAAACTAAAAAGGACTTGACGTCTTGGGATCGGAATAAAAAAAAAAATACAAACTGTGAGGCGTCGAGATACATAATGCAACTAGCACGGTGTATACGCGGACTCCGAGCAATATAGCGGTACCAAAATAAAACATCAATAAAAAAAAATACATAGAACCGTGGAAATGTAGTGAAAGAGCAGAAAAAAACATAAGCTCTCCTATCAACATATTCATCCTATATCGATATTGTGCATGGTGTGTTTACACGCTACTACCGGAAAGCTGAGCAATTAATTATTGCTAGCATCATAAAACTGGTTAGCTTTGCCATAATATTTATACTGTACTACACGGAGAGCAAGGTAGAAGCGTGTATACCCATATCAGGACACCTTGATAAGGTCGTAATAAAAAGGATGGGGCCCTGTCTCTGGCCAACACACAAGCTTTCCTGGATTACTTTCCGCAAGGGACTCTGCCATAAAACTCGCCTTTGGTCACTTACTGGTGCTGTCTGGGAATATAGTGTTCCTATAGCTTTGACCACGTTCCCATGATCCTGCTCCCACTCTATTGATTGACTCGTTTCAAAGTATAGATCAGTTGGGAGCCTTTCGAGGAAGGCAGCACGTCTACAAGACCCCACAGCCTAACACTAACACAGCCAGTAAACATAACCCCCCTCCCCCCTAAAAAGAATAAAAATGATCCAAGGAAGTAACTCTAAAAACTTACCCACAACTTGCAAAAACTGGGTTAGATGATTTTAAAGCAAATCCAAGATGGCGAGTCGTCAGTCAGTTCCGCCCGCCATCTTGGTTTTTGTTTTACGCCAAAACTAACTAGCGTGAAAGCACTGTAACAATGCTATATAGCCTTCTTTCTTTTGGAATCTTGTCAAGGTGCTGCCGCCAAAAGGACCAATTATTGGCTTCTAGGACAAGGGAAAACATTCATTAATCCTCCCGGAAAGGGGTTTCGTGCTCACGATCTGGGGACATAAAACCCAAACTGCCACGTGGATTACCTAGGAAATGGAGTCCTTTCTCTAGTTGCTAACTTGTGTCGCTACTAAATAATAGGGCTAAGTTTGTGAAGCTGGCGAGCTGCTGTGTTGGGAAGAGGAACAAAGAAAGGCCTATATTAACGTGGATAAAAAAAACGGTGGAAAGGAAAAAAGCTAGAAATGTATGATGTTAAAAGTTTGGAGCCAATCTAGCGTCAAAATTTCCCTCCAAATGGTCTGGAGGAGTAGCGAGTCGCTAACAAAATAAACAAGTCTTTCATTTCCAAAAGGCAAAAATCACAATGCAAGATGCAGTGGAAGAAGTCCTTCTGCGGCTCTGGCTCTGCACTTATTCATTCGTATATAGGGTATAGCGTTCGGAGGTTTTATAACAAGTTCTTCAGCTCTCACCCAACCCCTCTTTTTATATGCGCTGTGCAACTGCAAAATGGCCCCGAATTTGGGGGGTTTACGAGCATCGCGGGTGCTCCTTCTGATGAAAATTTATAGTTTGCGGGGGAACGCGGAGAATGCCGAACATATTCCTGCTATAAGTGAACCTAGAAGTCTGGAGTCTCTTGGAACTAAAAATCTTTGTCTGTTCTCTCTCTTTCTCTCTGTTCTCTTCCCTCTCGCTCTTATCTGTTTTGAGCTAAAAGCTTTCTAATGCAAGCTTACCTAAGCATATAGTACCCCACTATAGAAGTGCAACAACTCTGGCCATTTGGCTTCCTTTAGCGAAAACTTTGCCCTCACCAAAGGTTCCAGAAATTATATATGCTAAGAATGTATATTCAAACATTTGCCCGTGGATCTAACTGACTAACTAGCAAAGCTCTCTTTTAACCTGTTCTTGTTGGGCAACGTTGAATAAGAAAAGCATATCCTTTCAAGATCTTAATTAAGGTTCTAAAAAAATATCAAAATGCGTTGAAATGTGATGCATTAGTACTGTAGCCATTCCAAGACGCGTTATTGTAAGCCATTGCCACTGTCGCGTCCCTCTAGTTCCGTCACTCCGCAAGCCAATAACTCTTGATCAGTTTTTTTCAGAAAAATGTGAAATTAATTCCTCTTTCTTCGTATAACCACAGACTAGAAAAAATTAATCAAACAATTAATAATACATATGTTTATTTCGGTGACTATTGTCCTTTAGACTTATTAAAGCCATTACCTAAATGAAATAATGAAATACAGCAGTATTCGACATGAAATACCGAATAATAGTGGTTATCTTAGGATAAGCATTCGGCAGGAGTAGAAGTAATCTTCCATTTGTTTTACTGGTAGGCTAAACGCCTTTGGGTCCTCTGAAACATTATCTTCACTAAGAGCAAAAGCGACATCGATGAAGGGGGGCTATGTCACAACCAGTTACACGTTCATTATTCCCTCGACGTAAGAGGGCAGTGCTTAGCGCGTGTGATGCCGTCAAAATGGAGGGGGGGGGGAGTAAACACGCTACATGCTTCATCCCGTATGCAGGGCCAGGTTACACATCCCTCATTATCGTTCCACAAAACCCTTTTGCATTACCATGTTAAAACCCTAGCAGCAATATTACTTGCTAATCTACCTTCCCTCGTCGTTGTCGTCTTCCTTCTGTTTTTCTTCTTCCGCTTTTTCTTCTAAATTTCACCAGCAAAATAGGTGAAATCTTCCTTCAGGGGAATCTCCTAAGACTAATTAACATTGCTGTCATGCTCATAGCTCCTTCTAGCACCTTCCTCTCCCAATTGAGGGTGCGTTTTGGGTCGATACAGAACTTCTGCCCCCCTCCGTCTCCTCTCCCCGCACAAAATTCATCTGCTGCCTGTCTCCAAGAAAAAAACGTAAAAAATGGTCCCAATAACCCCACACATAAACGAAAAACAAAACAACAGTAAATACAAGAAACAGGATTACTTCTTGGTATTTGGTATAATCCAACCACGCTCAAGTCACTAGTCATGTTCGAGCTAAAATAAGCCAACGAGCATGAGAAAGCCTCACCTACGCATTAAGACTTTTCTGCCATTCTAAGTTCTGTGCCTGACTTGGACTCCCAATGCTCAACTCGGGCAGCACCAAATCGGACGAGAAAAAGTGCAAAACTGCGTCAGAAGAGAAATCGGGAAGAAATAAAACTGGGAGATACAAGAAAGAAGATATAAGCGGTCAAGTCAGGCTCACGAAATCGGATGTTGGTCTATAATCCCCTTTTTCTCGGTTGCCTCTGGGGTAAAAACAGGATCAGGAATTAAGCCCCTTTTGCAGGAATTGTATTTCTTTTGCTTTTATTTCTGAAACCAGGCATGTAATTTTCTCCTGCTTGCCAACACATTTTATCGGCCATCTTTCAGACTAGAGCAGACACTTTCATCTCCAATATTCTTATTTTTGTATATAAAAAGCCTCAACCTTTCGTGTCATGACGCGCCAACCCAAAAAATGACATATTTCAGGGCAGCCGAAGAAAAAATCGCTTTTCTCTCTTTTTTTTTTAATAATCATAGTTTTAAAATTTCTTGCGTTTTAAGGATTACAAACACATAATTAGGCCCCAGTTATAATTATTCTTATAAGCTTTAGCTAATTTCTGTGCTGCAGTAATCATATTTCTTCTAGTGTTATGGTATTTCTCATTCCTTTTCAAATTAGCCTGTGAAACGAAAAACTCATTGCAGCCCCAAAACACAAGGAAAACGGAATGAAGGCTAAAAGAAAAAAAAAAAACTAAGCACAGTCCAAAGGAAAGAATTTTGACAATAATTCTGGAAATTAATGTGAAGCTGAAATGGCCACAATTTTTTTAAAAGAGCATGAAGGCACTGTTGTTAGCAAAAAGAAAAATTTTCAAAAAAATCACATTGACGTCAAGACTCCATTCTTCAACTTTGTTCGTTTTCTACAAAGGATGTCAAGTCTAATATTCTTAGGAAATAAAAAACATTAAAATAATTAAGATCATGAGACACTCCCAAAGTTCTGTTCAGATGGCGAATGTGTTTGGAATTAGTGCGGGTGTTGGTGTATACGCAAGCTTTTAACGAGAGTGGGAGTTTCAGACACCAAACTAAAACAAAACGGTGGCGTTTCTTTTCCACTCAACGTTCTTTTCTTTCTTTTCCCAAAAAGTGTTGGTCTCACTTAAGAATCTTCATCTCCTTCTAATGGCGGCCTGAAGGTTCTTGGGACATTCATATCTTGCTGACGGATCACGATCTGTCTCCATGCTTCAACTTGAATAGAGGACACAGGGGCTTGACACGTGCCCTTTATCCCCTTCTTCTTCAGGGGTGCAATACACACACCCACACACAAAGATGACAAAAACGTTTCCTTTTCGGTTTTCCACCACCAATGTTCACAAGATTTAGTTGCGCTTCAGCTGTAACTTCAATGGTCAATATACCTTGACAGGATCGGACGCTTTGAAGTCTTCGATATTGTCTTCACTTGGGGGTAAAAGAAAGTGTTTTGCATTTCCTTTTTTCACTGTTTCATTCTTTGAACTGGTCATGAAACACATTATCTTGAAAGGAAACGTATTTGCTCCGCTACTTTTGTGGTGAAAAGTGGGTAGCAATTAACCGCCCTTGTTTAAAGTCCGAGCAGTCGCTTGCACTCTACCACGTGGCGGATGCATGCAAAGCGCGGGAAAAGGGCTGGGAGACGAAGGGAGAGAGAGAGAGTCCGAGAACGTACACACACGCACACGCATACACACACACACAAAGGTACATAATGAGTCGCAATTATCTACCCAAACTAGTCGTCCATGTCCATATCGTTAGCAGGACGGAGAAAAGCCAGGGCCAACAACACAACGGCCATGGATTTAATGAAGCGACGCCATTTTTGCCCGAAATGGCGGCTGTCTTGTCGCCTATGGAAGGAATTTTCATAAAATTGGATTAGGAATAGGTTATAAGATAGACTTAATTAAACATCCCAGACAAGAAATGTTTCGAAAATCTTAAAATTCCAACCATTTCAAACCGATTCTTTCCAAGACTTAAACTATTCCATTAACTTAATTAAACCACAGTATAGAAAGAATTTTGAGTCTATTGGCGCCAGATTGTTCAAACATGGCACAAGGGTGGAGCAATAAAGATGTAATTAAAAAATACCAATTATTTTAAAGATACTTAATTTAATTTAAACAAATATATATAAAAATACATTTTTAGTTAAGTCTTGCAAGAAATAGCGCGCCAGGTGCCTCGCCAGGTTCAGAAATAACGGCAAGACATAATGAAACAGTTATTATGTATCAGCCTTGCTTCCCGAGCGTTCCGGAAGGGAAACTCGGAAAGATTTTGCAATTAAGGCCTTGATAATTACAAAGTTCATCAGACGCTGCTGATGGGCTCAGAGGGCCTGATACTTTTACACAGCAAACTTCGTGTTTGTTTTCGGAGGCGCAGAAGTAACACAAGGCAACCTATATACCTAACCAATATAAAGCATTGAAACCGAGTATAGAACTTTGTAACCCTAATCTGCCTCCGCAAAAGTAAAAAGACGGATATCAACTTTTAATTACCCCCTCCTCTTCCACTTTTGCTGCTGCAATATCGTAGTTCTGCTCCCCTCACCTCCTAAATTCTTGCTAACAAGCGCAGCCTTAGATAAGTAAAGTTTCTGGCTAATATATAGAGCACTAGGAGCAAACGTTCTTCGTTTCTTCCTTTGGCAACTATTAGGGAAACCAAACTTACGGGAAAAATAGTGAAGAAATAACAAGGAAAAAAGTTCTTTCTAATGGGAAGAAAACCTTCAGCATGGTTAGGTAATGGGTTCATCCATCACGGGAGCCAATATTTTTTTATAAGCTCCTCCCACTTTCCACTTCACCTTCTTTGATCCATTGTATACTGTTTTCTCTTACTTCAATCCCCGCCTCCTTTATCCCCCGACAAAGTAGTATCCGGCCAAGTTACTTAAAGTGAACACCAAAACTACTAATTTACTTCCCAACCCGTCTCCAATTAGGCTCCTCCTTTTTCAAAGAATTATAGACTTCTCTTCGGTTTTTAATAAATACTTATTGAATTTCTCCAGGAATTTGTTCCAAAGGTCAACTAAATAGTCGTTAATTAGCCACCGATTCCTTTTCTGTTTTTAGAACTTCAAAAACGACGAACTTTAGAAATGACGAAATTAAAAGATGGAATTTCTTCAGAATTTCTTTTCACGTTTAGAAAATTTGCAGTTATTTATAGTTAACTTTTAACGTATAATCCTGAGCTTCTTTTTTATACAGTTTTTAAAAGGTAAGGAAAAAATACGTCTAAAGGAATAAGGCATATAAATAAGGAGAGTAAATCCTCCAAAAACTTGTCAGCAAAAGCTATATATAATATCTATAAAATATAGACTTTTCGGCCACAAAACAACAATTCAATTTCGAATTCGTGTGGGGAAATAGGGGGATATTTTTTTGCATTAGAAGGAAAGCAATAACAAAAAAGGTAAAGGAGTCTAAAGGGAAGACTTATCATGGGAAGGGTAAAAAAAGAGTAAAAAAAGAAAAAGTGGAGTGAGGATGGGTGGATGCGACTGAGGACATACGCATGATGGCAGACGTGGGGGGGGGATGGGTGCTAGTCATCAATATTTTTGCTATCGTACCTCCCCATACGTGGACGTAAATGGAGGCGGGCTGGGAATTGGATGCTCGACATGTATAGTTCCCGGAATCGGATTCCCGGGCATCCCGTATGCGGAGTTGCGAATGGGTGCGGTGGCCGCCTTCCGTTTCCACTGTAATACCGCCGCGTTGAGAATCAAAGTTGATCATCCGCTCGTTATGGTACCAGAATACAAACGCCGGCGGCACAGGACTCTGCAAAGTTGAAAACAGATTATATTACTGCAGACGTGGACTCTAACAAATATGAAATGATGCAACAAAAATCGTCCAAAAATCCGTACAAAATCCGTAACTGTCTTAACTAGTAGTGACTCATTGCTGATGCTATACTCGTTAATATAAGTTTTGTATGGTTAAGAGCAGAATATTTCCGACGACATAACTACAAATTTTGTAGGAGGAAGTGAACATAAAAAACGTCGTTTTAATTGCTTAAGCAAGTAATGGATCTAAAAGGCGTTTTAAGCGGAAAAGTACGGTTTCTGCAGTAATGGCTGCCAAATTACTGCTGAATTTCTGCAGGGTTTATCACAAGTTTGTAGTAAAAGGATTATTGCTTTCAGATAGAAATTAAGAAAAAATCGAAAATAGAGGAAAGCAGAGACTCCACCGTATTTTTCTATTGTTTACACATGACGGAACAAGAAATTGTGCAAAATCTCTTGCAGATTTCAGCAGCACTACTTTACAGCTCTCTACGGGTATTTTTTGTCGAATTTATGGTTGGGATTTGCGAAAAAAGACTTTTAAAAAAGTCCATTTTAGCCCTATTTCTTGCTGGAGTACATCTAACATATCTGCAAGAATTCGACCAAGTTGCTGCAGGATTTTCTTAGGAAAGTTCTGCCCGGCTTTTATCCAAAACGACTAATCTTTCTTTGTTCCTGCGTAATAAAAAAGAAAACAGGAAATTCGATACATTTCTTGCAGGTTTTCTTGGTATTGCTCTCCGAATCTGCAGACTTCTGCAATACATCTTTAGGTCTTTGCAGATTTTCTGTGCCCGCCTGCTACAATTTAGGAAGCAAATAAGTCTCGTAATTTTCCTGGGACTGTTTACAGATTTTTTTCCCAGCATTTCTTCCGAATTTCCCAATACAATATGTGGGATTTGCGAGTTTCCTTGACAACTTCAGAGATTTCTATCAACCTTAAGCCCGAGAGAATAAGTAATAGCCAAATGTTTGCAGATTTTCTACCAAATCACTTCACCGATCTATTTTAAGAATTTCCATTTGAGAATCTTAAATGAAGCGACGCCTCTTAATCCTTTAAAAATTCCGTCTACGAAGATAAGAAGTTCCGCAACACTTCTTCAGGAATAGTCTAACATTTCTCCGGGCGCTGCAAGTTTTCTTACGGATTCTTAGTACAAGTTAAGAACAAAACTACCGACAGCCTTTTCTGAAAGTAGAAAATAAGATTCTGTGGAATTTCTGCTAGGTTACTTTAAGAATTCTTTAACAATCTACCACCTTTCATGATGTCGGACAGTGCACAATTAACAAAGTACCGATTCTTTACTCTTACTACATTACAAAACCTGGTTCTTGAATTGGTTTGAAGCGGATTTGAAGACCTATACTGGCAAGTGTCAAGAGAACAATTAAAACTAAAATAAAGGGAAAACTGCTGGGCGAAGCGATGGAAATGGCCGAAAGCTGAAGGGAAGCTGAAGCTATATGTGGAATAATGAAAATTTGACTGTAAGCCATAAACAGAAGAGACGAGGTCAAAAGGGTACAAAGTCCCAAATTAATGGCCGAAGAAGTGAACCATAAAAACCGGAGGGTTATAAAGGGGGTGGGTGGGTAGACACAAAGCTGGAAAGGAAGGGGGGTCTCGACATCCGACTACGCTTTGTTAAACCGGAACCGTCATCAGGATTACGAATAGCCAACACCAAAAACCAACACACATACGCACACGTTTTATAGGCAGAGATAGGACGTAGCCAAAGTCGGTAAGGGGGGAGTCCCGGAACTCGTCAAGGTAATGAACTATGCCAACTGCACCGTCTCTTCTTAGGTTTCGCTCGCTTGTCACGCTCGTTTGCGTTTCCGCCGTTTTTCGGGGGGGTCTTTGACCCACTAACCGAGCAAAAATCGCCTCGTTGTGTATGTGTTTGTGTTCCCTTTCGAGTCCAAAGAATCGCGAATAGAACCCCTCCACTTTGTCACACACACTCTTGCCCATCCTTTCAAAGGAAATCACTGGAACAAAGTCTCAAGCCCCCTCCCACTTGCGAAAGAAATGGCAAGTCGTGAATGCCATGTGAATGTGAAGTAATAAATAAGAAATAGAAAGCAAACAGAATGGGAAGGACTTAGGTAATCTCCATCAACAATTCTTTCATAAAAATCCTCGGATTGCGGCGAGAATCCATGAAAGCCCTGTGTTATGTGGCAGACATAAAATTTCTGCAGAATTTGCCGCGTATCCTTGCAAAAAATCTTCAAGTTTCTGTAGTAGCTAATGCTTAATTCACAAATCATCAACTTCTTCCAAGCATAATCATTTTTTAAAAGTAGCTGCATAAAATTCTAAAAATAGTTGCAGAAACGAATTTATATCTACTGTACTTTACACAAAATATCTATTTGTAAAGTACAGTCTATACGTACTAATATCTGTACTTTACACAAAATATATTTGCAAATTGCTGCAAATATTTGTATTTTTTTTAAACATGGCGGCTGTGATTGAAGTCCAAACCCCACACATAATTTCCGTAACGTTGTCATTTATGCAGCAATATAATCAGTAAGAATTTTCTGGAGCAAATTACATGACACTATTGATTTCCGTCTCGTTCTACTTGTAGACATGGATAACTCAGTTAGCAAAAGCCACGTCTTGTAGCCCCAAAGCACTTAGGAAACCATAAGCTGACTTCGCCTTCCAATTTGAAAACGTAGCCTCATTTTGAATCTGACTCGTCATTTTGAAAGTGATTTAGGAGGAAATTGGAGGTAAAGAGACCAAGTCAATTGAGCTTTATACCTTTTCTACGATGCAAACGAGGCTGATTGTCGATCCGTGATCCACATGGAAATCGTTCCCGCCTAGAATAAAGGCTTCGGGCACTGGGACTTCCAATTTAACTTCCGTGGATTGCAGTCCACGTGCTGCCGATACCTAGAAAAAGATATAAATCCATATGAATTTGTTAAGAAAAATATACATTGATTATAATTTTTTTTTATACAGAGGACTGTTTTATTAAACTTCACAAATCGCTACGCAGAAATCTAGAAATAAATTTCCAGAATTAATACTGCTGGTTCTTTTATAAACATCTAAGGACTCCGATAAGTAATCTGCGGGTATTTTTATTATATATTACTAATAAATGTATACTTTCATTTTTCATTTGAAATGCAAAAGAAATTCGTTCAAATTATGCAGACGCAACATTTCTTATTTATTTTTTTGGAAATAAAATAAATAAGTTATTAAGGCGCTCTACGAGCTGTGTAAATCCAGCAGAGTGATTTGGAAGCAATCCCGATAACGCTCGAAAAGACTTATAACTGAAAAAACTTTTTAGAAATACTTCTGCCGAAATTCAGAAGAAATATCAAAATTTTTTTTTTAAAATATGCACAAGTCTGAAGTATGCATAACTTTGCAAACGCTTACTAGTACGGCAAAAACTTTTAGCAGTAATTCTCTATATCACGGGAAGAAATTTCCACTAAGTTTTAAAAGAAACGGAAAAGTTCAAGTCGGGAGCTTCCACAGCCCTGTATAAATTACACGCATCAATTTTCTGGTTGAATTATAGTTGCTGGGCTATCTGGCTCCCGTCAGCACATTCTTAAACATTAGCTGTCCCAAGAAGAAGACTAAAATTCAAACTAAAACTCCAGGAGGCACTCGCCTTTCTATAGTTTTAGAAGGAACAAGTCGTTTAATTTGGGGGTTCATATCTGCCATTGGAGGCAAATGAAAAACGAGCCAAGCACAACAAAAGATTTAAACCCAAGTCATTTCCATGTCCAGAAAACAAGCTTTTAATCCGTCTCTTGTATGCGAGATGAGATTCGCCCTCCACGACCAGACGCATATAAAGTATTAAGAACTCAAAGCAGAGCCTCTCAAAGGACAAAAAGAAAAGTACAAAAGTACCGGCTAGAACAGCATAGGGACACGAAAGGCTTTGGGAAGCACGGAAATTAGCCCACATGTTTGTGTTTCCTTCGACCTCAAATCCTTTTCTTCTATTTCTGCTCAAACTTCCTTTTCCTCTTTTTGTCTTATTTTTTTTTGGCTCCTAAAAGAACCCACATGTACACATGTCATCCCAACTTACTGTTGGTACAAATCCGTGCATTATCCATATATATTCTACTCATTTCTGCCAATGTCTGTCTTTTTGGTCAGCATTGTGATTAGATGATTAAAGGAAAAAGGTGGAGTCTCCCGAGATTAGGAGCTCCAGCAATAAAAGAATCAAGACGAACGTGGATTTTTACGTAGCTTGACTGCGGGGGTTTTAGTAGAAGATAAAAAATAGTGGGGCAAAAAGCCACCGAGCGAGAAACACGATAGCAATATGAGTTATAGATGTGTCCATTGCTTTATAAGGTGTTGTCCTATGCATTACTGCGTGCGTATAACAGCGCTCTTGCAAGCAGAACTAACAAGCTACTACATGACACGCCATGTTGAACTAGCATGTCTGTGCTCGCTCTTCATTCTAGCTGTGGCAGTAATGAAACAGCCATCAAGCATTCACGACGGTCCGGATGCTATAATATTACTTCCAGTTCTACACCCACCACCCTCCCTTTTCATCCTCCCCCCAAAAGTCAAACGGAAAGTGAAGCTGAATGAATACGAAGGGAAGGCTTTTGTCTAACGAAGATCAATAATCCTTATAAATGCAGTAATATAACACCTAATACAGAGCTATTTCTGACACGTTCGCAGCTATTTCTCACAGAACCGCAAACTCTTGTAAAGCCTATTGTCTATTATAAAGCATGTCCATTCTTCGGAATGTCAAGTCAAATTCAAAGTGTGTTATTTCTGCAGTACTAACTATAGAAATACCGCGACCTGGATTCAAAATGAGACTAAGTAAATTCGTACTGTATCTTTGTAATGTAATGCATTCGGAGCATTATTCATTCCTTAGTAACTTGTACAAAAAGATAGTACTAAATCGAACCGAATATGTTGAGCAAATACTTGCACAGAAATAATCGCAGGAAGAAATCTGAAAAAATATTTCTATTTAACAGACATGGCGGTAAAAATTAATCTGCAGCCAAACATTGGGAAAACTGATTAACTATAAATATACTTCTCAAAAAAATTTTCATATATTTCTTAAAACTGCAGATTTTATAGGAGAAGCACGTACCCACGCAGAAATAGCAACAGCCCTGCTTAACGCCTCTTTACTTTCTTACGAGTAATTACTGACAAATTATGGGTCAAATCTACGTTAGACTCCCAGAAGTGTTGACAGAAATGGCACACAATTAGATCCCATTTTGCTACGTCACGACATTCTATTGCAGACTACTATGCAAATTCAGCAAAACACGTGATCACATCCTCTAAATCCGAGGAGAGGATCGCAGATTACTTCCACGACACAGGCAGGATCAATAACACTTTCCTGGGGAACTTTTGTTTTCTCCAGTTTGGAGAGCTTAATTAAGCTGGGAGACATGTCAACAACATGAAAAATGTATATTGACATAACCCTTCAAAAACTACTTATGCTTGTGCTCTTCAGCCCGGATCTCCGTATCCAGCGCAGTTTTGGTTTTACCTCAATACTTCCCTGTTTTATACATCTTTTCCCAGTAATATACATTTTTCCACGTAAATTATCATCGCCAGTGCATTGGAAGCGTATCTAAGCTTAATTATAAACTCGGAACATGACGTGGTCAATAACTTTCCGGCTTAGGAAAAGGAAAGTAGAGAACGAGAGAGACACTTCTAAACAAGGTTTCTATTTTTTTACTTTTATTTTTTTGTCGTCTTAGGAATCCTGGAAGAGAGGAAAAGGTGTAAAGTATTCCGCTAAACACAAAAAAAGTCGATCACTGCAACTATACTTCCACGAATCCTGCTGTCAGTTTTTTACAGCCCCAACTTTTTATTTAATCGATTTTTTAGAGGTTTTTCGAGTCTGTATATCTGACGCCCGGCAGCAAAAAAGTTGCCGTGGACAGAAAAGTTTATTTTGTCGCGGCCGATTGATTCTGATCTGACATTTTTATTTCTTTTAACTTGATAAACTTACAGGAGTTTCCTAGGGGAATCAATACCTCTGTGTTGGCCGCAGATAATTAATAGAGCTCTAAGATTCTCATTCTTGTTTCCATAATGGCTACCGTAAATCTTTTGGTATGGGCGGTTAGCATGGGGAATTTAGGAACGACTTCTTGAGAAAACCAGCATTGTTAAATGAAAAAGTTATTTGGCAGTAATCTCAAGCTTGCTAACAGGTATTTCACAACCAATGCATGTTTTTTCCTAATAAGTAATAAATTAGCAATATTCGAATGAAATTTGCAACTATGAGAAATACATTGCCTAAAAATCTGTTCTTTTGCTTGTGCACTAGGTGCTAACAAAAGAAAACGTTTCTTTTAAGTTTCTTTCAAAACTGACAAGCCGTTATCGAGACACCTTGTTCCAAAAGTTCGCCAACTTGATTTGGGATTGCTGCTACAGCAAATTGTAGCGCCAAGTTATACTTTTCAGAATCAAAACAAAAGCGCGAAAACTTTACCGGTAATTATAGCTATAGGCCTATATATTTTTTGTTTACTTTCTGAAAGAGCAATAGCCAACGACATAGCATATTGCAATTTGGATGGATTCTTGTTGTACACATTATTCTAAGAACGGGAAAATTTGTTTCAAGTTTTTGTGACTAGCCGTTCCCAAGTTATTGACTGAATGAAATTTTACAGGCTGACATGTTAGTGTTCGCGGTTCGTGTTCGTAGTTCGTGGTTTGTGTTAGGTAAGTTCGTGGTTCCTCTGTGGCTCGCTAACTGGCATGGCATTCGACATCTACCGCGCTGTCCAATGGCAAATATGCTCCGTTTGAATTTTAGACTCCTTATTTTCATATTATCTAGTTTTTGTCTTAGCGTATGATAAAAAGACAAGACAAAGTTGTTTTTTGGTGGCTATTGCCCTTTAAGCAAGGATGCGGCAAAACAATAACAAACATCAGTGCCACCTGTGACTGTTTCGCGTCAATAAGCTAAGGTATACGGAACCTTAATCCATAGACATATTTCCAATTTTCAATAAAACACCAAACTAGAAAATATGTATCGTATTACTGATGACTGTACAATCAATTGGAATACAAGACAGCAATGAGCTGAGAAAAA
The DNA here is from genome assembly GCA_022832235.1 of Lepidurus couesii. Lineage (NCBI taxonomy): Eukaryota > Metazoa > Arthropoda > Branchiopoda > Notostraca > Triopsidae > Lepidurus > Lepidurus couesii. Next base: position 6,277 of record JAGJRP010000959.1, on the reverse strand, counting down.
AAATGTATCGCTTGCTAAATCACACACAACGACATATTCCTTCCAAAATTGCCAACCTCCTCGCAACTTTTCGCTTTTCTTTCTTCCCACAGTCCTAGGAAGAATGAACTCAAGTCGTAAACAAGTTCAGCATTTCTGTTCGCTGGATCGTGTTCAAGGAGCAACTTAGGAGCCAGTCTAGTTCTGTACCGGCACTTTTAATTTCTTCGCAACGGAAAAAGAAATAGAGAAATAAAATCCCTTCAAATCTCATTTACAGAGGCAAAATGTCCTATTTTAGGAGAAACTAGAAAATATGGACAAAAAATAAGAAGAAGATCTCTCGGAATGTCAGGAAAACGGACGTCCTGAAAATTCTCATACGAAAAGAATTAATTATTTTCGCGTCGAGAAACTGTCTCTCATGAAACAAGAAGCGCTCTATAATATAACCAGAGCTTGGGAATTGGCTTCCCTTTCCTTCTCCTCCCTTCTTTTTTTAACAAGCAGGGTCTCTGTCCAGCATTGCTATTGAACTCTCTCTCGCTTCTCTTATGCCCACGATACTATTACTACTATCCTGGTTAAAGCTATGAAAAAGCCCCTAAGAATGGCTATGGGGAAGGTTTTCTGACCAAATAGGGGAGACTCGCGGGATAGTACTCTGTTTGGAAGTCAATGAAGTTACCATCTGGTCCCGTGTCCGTCACTTCCTTTTTTCGTTTTTTTTTTTTTTTTTTTTTTTTTTTTTTTTATATATTGTTTTGGGTAGGATCCTGCTTCGATTTTTCCACCCCGTAAAAGACTTTCGGTTGTCCACTTTCCCTTTTTTTAAAAAGTAGGGAATATCTTTCAGAAATAAAAGGCAGCAACTGGACCTAGACGACAGTGATACTGGACAACGGTGGACACTTCAAACGTTCTCGCATAGCAGTTTGGTAAAAGAGGGAAGAGACTTATTGAGGGGGAGTATAGAAACGACCAATTCTTGGCCCGCTCCTATTTCTGCCTGCTCAACTGCATGGTTCTCACTCCATTTGCGAAGAAACTTTCTGATGGTACTTCTGTCTCCCTTTTTTAAAAAAAATAAATTGTTCTGGATCTGTTTAGCCGCGAACATAAGAGGCATATGAACGCCAACAATTTGCGCGCGGGGATATAAAAAGCAGACAAGGCAGAAATAACGGCTCGTACTATTCTTGAGAAGATTTTGACGTTTTTTAAGGCCAGAGAGTAAAAAATGGAGTACTAAGGATCTATAAGGAATACCCTTAAACATCTCGTTAATGAAGGTAGAAATAGGCAGAAATGTTTGGCTCGTACTTTAGTTTCTTAAGAATTGTCTGTTTCGTCTTTTTTCTCGTGGAATATTAAGGCGAATTCTCATCCCAATTATTACAAAGAAGCTCATTCAGTTTGTCAAGTATTAGGGCTTTACAAAAGGGACACGAATAGGCAGAAAGTTTCTGCCGGTACCTTGTTTCCTTTTATTGATAAAAATAATATTTTTTGTTTGCCAGAAGGGGTTTAATTTGCGAAGCAGTAAGAAAAGGGCAAGAAATACATATTTTTTGCTCGTACCTTTTTCCCCTTGAGGAAGTTTTGGATGCAAAAAAAGGTGAAGAAAATTTTAGAAATTTGTATCGCATACCTGGCACAAATAGGGCCCAGCGTCTCGTTCCTGAACGTACTGGATCTGCAAAATCCAATCATCTGAATCGTCCGCATGAAAGACTTGGAATCGCTCATCCGCCGTGTACACGTGTCGGCCTGACGTCAAAATATGCCAATCTCGCCGCCGTACCCATGACACCTGCTAACCCGTAAAGAAATTTTAGAATCCATTACTGAGCCAAGCTATAAGCTCAAGGATATAGAACTTTCACATTACAAACCTGGACCTAAGTTAACATTTCAGCTTCCAACTGATCCGGTTCCAATTATATCTCCTAATTTTCTTCGGATCAGGAGGAGCATAGCTAGTTTACAAATTTCTTGGAAAGAAAGAATTTAATAGCTATACATCAGGACAAAATAAGGAATTGTAGAGTTATGATAGCTTATTAAGTGGAAAGTTTCTAACGGCACTACACTATATCAGGGTCGTAAATCTGAGTGCCATAATTCACTTCCCTCTGCAATATAATCGGTCTAATTTCCGAAACCAATCATTACAAAGAAATTAATCATGTCAACGTGAAATATATCTTAATTTTAAAGAATGTAGCTTCCAAAATTCTCGTAAATAAAAATTAATCTGTTCAACTTTGTTCACTTAATTCGCTTAAATATTTTTTTGGAGTGTATTACGCCACGTGATTAATGTTTACAATTGAAATCGAAGATAAAGAGTTTAGAATCTTTACAACTACACTACAGACATGTTTAGGTCTTTTTCGAATTCAAATCAGAATGGAAACCCAAGATAAAGACACAGAACTCCGTCTAACCAAAAAAGGAAATGCGGAATGGTGTCACGCTAGTAATTCAACAAGATTTATGTATCTTCCGCTCTCGGGCAAACAGGGGCTCCTGTATAGGGTTTGACTATAGTCCATATCTCTCTATACAGACACACAGAGAGCCCCCCCCTTCTCGATCAATGAAGATTTAACTTCCAGCTTCCTGTGTTTTCGTTCTTCTAGCCATGAAAATGCCCTTAACACTTAAAGGGTATTATAGTACTGCCGAAATTTGTGCCAGGTGCAGGTGCAATTTGTGCTAAAATTTCAGCAGAACTGCAATACCCTAAATACTTAGCAAAAATTTTGGCAGAACTATAACCAAGGGGATGCCTGCGTTTCACAAGAACTGAAAACTAATCTCTGTCAATGCTGCTGCAAAAGTATCTGCGTTTAAAAAATGTTGACATTGCTGCAGTGATCAAAAGTACTTCCGGCGAAGCCCAGACCTCCCAATCTACAGATATGGTTTTATTCCGACAGCAATGTCAACATTACTGCAGAAATATTGGAATTTCGATAACTGATTTCGATCACAGTTCGAGCCAAAGGCTAAAAAAAGGAATGGATTAGAAAAGGAATAAGTTGGCCACTTCCAGTATCGCTCCTCATAAATCTGGAAGGGACCCCCCTCATTACTGCAGTTTCTTCATGTGGTCTGTCGCATGTTCTGTGTGTTTGTGTGTATATATGTATATGTTAGGTCTCCCTCCCTTTCCCCACAGAAACTTTTCATTTGCCAAGCAAAGGAAACTGAAGCATCATCCCAAACCTTAAATTTACGACCACTTTGATCGCTAGCAAAACCAGTCTCTTTTCTAATGCAAATGAATTTGGCGTTTTTATGACACGAATGCAGCACTCCCCCATGTCTCTCTCTCTTCTATTTTTAACTGCTATCTGGAAATAAACCTAAGAAATTTGACTCCTTTTGACCCCAAAAACCGCTGACCCTTTCGGAACGCTCACAAAACCCTCCAGCAAACCTCAGAAAAAAAAACGAAACAAAAGCAAATATGACCGAACCAGTCAGCTTATACAACCACGCTTCCTCCTCCCCCTCAAATATATATATATATGTATATAAATAAATAAAGACGGCCTATGCAAATAGTTTTTACCCCTTTTCTTACCCAGAAAGGGAAAGACAACGTAAGAAACCCCCCCAAAAATGTTCTTTGCTCCTTTGTTTTCAGCTAGTGCCCCCAACTGGATTACGCTCCATTAACAAAGGACGACAGAACAAAACGCTTTTGGTCTCACATAAAATAAAGGGACAAAAAAAGGAAAGACAGAAAACAACTCGTGAGAAGAGACAAGAGCGAAAGACCAAAAGCCGGGCAAGAAAAAGAAAAAAGGAAAAGTGATGGCTATACAGACTCAGCAGGCTCCGAAAGAAATACCTATCGAAAGCTATCGGTATAAATTACCGTCTGTTCGCCGAGCTCGTAGACGGTACACTTGAGAAAGGCTGAGTGGCCCACTTGTGCAATCACCACGTTGTCACTGACGTTGCGATCCAAGTATGGGCCGCCACTGTCGCCGCCACCTTGACGCGTTTGATGATCGTCTTGCTGCTCTTGGTCTGCCAGTACCACAACTTCGGCCGGTACGCCTACTGTTACCAATACAAGAAAAAATAGGGGATCAAGTAGGTACATGAAAAGGACAGTTTCTAGTCCATTTTTTATATAGCAACTTACATTTATTAGACTTACATATTATACTTATATATGAATATATATGTCTAATACATGACTTGTATGACTTATGTATGAATATCAAGATATTCATATTTCTAAGGTTTATGGAAAATCAAACATCAGCACAGGTACAGTACTCTTCATAAAAAACGACCCCAACAAACCATACTGTCCTAATGGCCCGCAACGGCGTGTCTGGAAACAGTGCTACGAATGGCCGTGCGAATAGCCGTACTGGTGTTTCGTGTTGCTGTTCCCAGACGCACAGTTGCGGGCCATTAGACGGTATGGTTTGCTGGGGTCGTTTTTTTGGAGAGTACTGTACATTGCATAGAAAATTAGTGCAAATAGAAAATTAATAAAAAAAATAGAAAATTAGTGCAAACTGCTTAAGTGACTCAATTTGCTCAAATGACTTTCTGCTTAAATATGCCGCAGAAATTCGCTGCAGTTGCATGTTAAATTTCTGCGCAGAAATAATTCAACATCATAAACGGATGATTAGCAACATACATACATTATTTGTAATAACAAGCTTAATATGCGAAAGACCAATTAAAATTTTTAGACTGTGACCTTTTTTGTAATACATCTTCGGCTGCCCATTAAACTTCACGCAACACAAAAGTAGGACCAAAAAAACAATAAAATTTTGATTATCATGTTCGTCCTGTTCATAATGGAACTGTTGTGGGTGTATCTAATAACTCGAACCAAAAGAAAAAAATAAACAGCTGGACACCTAAAGAGCCTCCGCCTCCGCCTTCGCCTATTTCTTTTTTTTTTTCTCTCCTTTTATTAGCGTTCAACGTGTTGGTTTGGTGCAACAATAACAAAAAGCTTATTAGTCACGAGATCATTAAATACGTTTATAGATCAAACTATATGGGCGTTTACGAAGTTATACATCATAACATAACTACTATAGCCCTATAACTCGAAGGCGATTGCCAAACACGAACGCCAGAAATGCTAAAGGTTGTTTTCTCCACCGCTCCCCCACCCCTTCTCTCTTCCAACTTCCCAAGGATTTTTTTGGGCCTTTTTGGTCTTGCATCAAGAAAGTAGACAACGCAAATTGGCATGGCTAGCTGCCCGAGAATACTGGTGTATATAAAAGAAAGAGAAAAAATAGGACAAGGGGGAAAAATGAGGGGAATACATTCTATGTGGCAGCTGAGAGGATTAGAAATGGATTAGCTTGGTCAGTATTACCCGATCGATCACCTTAAGGAAGATGTATTACCGCCTATATTTCCAGCCAAGTGTATAGGTTACAGGTAAGAAGACCTTGAGGTTAACCTGTTTCTTAGGAATTTCTTTGGAAATCTACTTCTTATATCTTTTTCTAACATTTCTCCGATAGTGCTGTATCACTGCAGAACGATTTTTCTTTAAACATTTTCGTAGGAATGGAATCAACGCAGAGATGTGATACACCGGCAGAAATGGAAATAGGTTCGCACTATTGAAAACAACTGAGTAGGAACAGGAATATCTTGGAAAAGATGGAAAAGCTTGAAATATCTCCGCAGACCACAGAATTTCATGAAACCTCTCTCCAAACAAATAGAAATATCCTGAATTCATCCATAGGAACAGAAATAAACACTCATATCTTCACGGAATTTCCAAAGAAAACATTCTGCGAAAGTATAACTTCAGCAAGCTCTTCATTTTCGCCCCAAAACGCGTCTTCGCAGACTAAATTCTTTAAAACAATATTTCGGCGAGGTATTCCTGTCCATTTCTGTCAAGCGAGGGCGATTTCTCTACTCTCGAAAAGGATCTCCAAAACAGCTGTTGCTGAAAGAGACGATAAAAATGGTTTGAGTTACGAGAGCAACTCTGCGAAGAAGCCCAAACCAATAAAAACTCAAAAGCCTATTAAGAAGAGCGAAACCCACAAGTTTCTTTTGCTCTTTACCGAAACAGAAAAAATAATCATAAAAATTATAGCCATTTTTCTTCTTCACGAGATTTAATGTCTTTTTTTCTCGCGCCTTTTATAGCCAAAAGCTAAAACCCTGTACCATTCGTTACCCACTTTCAACACGCTATAGATCTAAGTAATTATATATAACAATATAATGACCCAATACAATATAAAAAAGTCTAATAATTTCTTTCCTT
>JAGJRP010000958.1:0-25230 GCA_022832235.1 Lepidurus couesii | reverse complement strand
AAAAAAAAAAAAAGATAATAAGACGAGCATTGCCTCGAAATTTGGACGACTCTTGTTCTATATCTTTCGGTCTGAAAAGTTGCCAACAAAGAATATTGACTTGTTCTTCGCGCCATGACTTGCGGGTTCCGCTGAACGCCATGCAGCAAGCGTAACCCTCGTAGCCCAACCCGAGCAGTCCCATGCGGTCGGGTTAACAGGAAGTGGGTGCGCAGTACATGCATACCAACACCGAACGACGAGCTACAAACATAATGGCGCGATTGAGTTACACCTAATAAAATTACCATATCACTTACAAATTTGTTCGAATATTTAAAAGAAAGCCAAAGGTACATTGAAACACTGATACTAATAATTATTACTATTACTATTGAAAAAATAAAAAGTATTGTAAACCGTAAAGTTTCGGACACCAAATCGATACTATTATAACAGAACGTTCGTGTATGCTGCTTCTATAAAATGACGTAGACCCTTTTGAAATCTTTTTAAGTTCTAATAAAGGTTGGTCAGTTTTTAAGGTTGGTATTGAACGCGTGTTGGAAGTCGTCGGAACCATTCTGGAGTGCTTCCAGCGTCCGTTGTTTAAAGACAGCGGCCCACCTGGCGTGCTTGTTTCCCCGTAGCTAATTACAACTCGTGCAGTACGACAGACAGTCTTTAACTGCCCTCTTTCTCTCCCTAAAGTCTTAACCGCAATGTAACTCGTTCTTAGCTCTTGTAACCTTCTTCTTCGAAACGCAAAAATATCATTTCAAATTTCCTCGTCGTCTGTAGCCAACTTCCGCTCAGTCACGCGACAAATAAGTTAATAAACGGAAGTTGCAATTACCCAATTCCTCCAAACTCCTCAATGCAGCGTGGCAAGCGTTGAAAAAGGGGTGAAATCCAACATGGAAAACGTTCACAAAGAGTATAGTGGGCGTAACCCTAATGACCAGTTTTCGTTCATTTTTTTCTTTTCGCATCAGTCAACGTTCCCTTTCTTTCTTCTCGTTTTTTTCGTCGTTTTTTTTGTATCTCTATGTTGCCAATAAAACCAGTGAATCTGACAACCTTTGACCCCGAGGGCGGACAACTCCATTGAACCCTTAACGCTATTAAAAAATTGGGGGAGCGCGCATTTCATGGTTCTTTTGTATCCGTTATGATATTAACTCTATTGTTTTCTGTGAGGTACAATGCCGAAAAATCATTCAACCCTAAAAAAGTACCCCTATCGAGGGAAAGTTGATCTGCCAGTTATGGAATCGCAAAAAGCCATAGAGAATAACGGTCCAAAAAAGGGGGAGTGAGAGGGGTTGATGCTGTTTTTGCGTGACACGAACTCCAGGTTGACGTTGACACCTGTCTATCAAGTATTGTCCTTATAGTTAGCCTTATAATTATAACGAGAGAGACCGAAAGGGCTAAAAAGGGGGTGAAACTTCTTTCCTGGTGGGTGAATAAGAGGTCATGGGGGGGTTATAAGGGGTTAGAGATAGCTAATAATAGGTAAAAGTTGTAACGGATCTGGAGCATGAGTTTGCGAGGGATATACGCACAAAAAGTTTCATTGTTGGGAGCGAAAGGTATTGTTGAGGTGTGTTGGCTTTTCGGGTCCGAAAATGGATCAAGGGTGGAAGTGAAAAAAAAAAGAATTCTAAGAGAATTTTGGGATCCAAGTTGCAGAGGAGCGCTAAAAGGGAAAAACATATGTGGAACTTTTGGGGACTGAACAATCATATAAGGCGCCCGTTTTCTCCCAAGACGAGGTAACAATGAATTTTACAGAAGGGGCAGAATAGGTGAGGAAAAAGTCAAGGGGGGGTACAGAGGGCGATTGGTTCCGGGGATTTCGATTTTTGGAGCACTGGGGAAAAGTCTTAAAAACCGGGGGGGGGGTAGAGGGGAGTCTCTAAGGTTGTTTTTCATTAGGGAAATAATGGCAAAGAGCGAGAAAGAATTATGGGAGAACCACTTCTGGAAGGTTAAAGAGAACGGTTTGGGAGCGATTCTCCAGGTGTGAAGTGAAAACTAGGAGGTCTGTGACGTCGCTTTTTGGGGGGTTAGGGGGTTGGATTGGGACTCGCGTGGTGATAAACCGGAAGAAAACGTTAGGAAGTAAGGAATTAATAGATTTCGAGCTGTGGAGTGCTGAAAAGGGGAGGGAAATTCTCGTTGAAAAGTTTCACTGCAACTGTATGGAAACTTGATTGTTGCTCATTTGTAAAACTTAGAATGCACTTCAGAGAAATGTCTGGTAGCTGGTACTTTTGTATGGCCGTTAAAAAATCTTGTCGTATCCCATAACTTTTAATATTACAATGCGAGAAATGTAGTTTGTAAAATTTGGTAGCTATTTGTAATTTTCATTGCTATTTTTTTTAAATAGTGTAAAGGACGCTATCATTAGAAAATTCATAAAACTGCAAATACTTTGTAGCTCGGTATTTAAGCCAGTGAAGATTGACCTACGCTACACATCACGTACATCTTTTAATACAAAAACGCAAAAGCCGAGAAAAATAATCTTTTGAAAAAATAATGTTGGGGATTTTACAAGAGGGCTGCTTGTTTGCTGGCGGGAAAACGCGAAAAGAGCAAAATTGATCCAAGACCTTTTTATAGCCCGTCAAAAGATTACGCTCGTAAAGTGGTTACATGGTGTACGCTGTGCTCATTTGCATAGGAAATCTGAGAGTAATTGACCGTTTCAGGTGTTATATAACGTTCGATGATCGATGCGTTGCTCGTGTTCCGTGTCGTGTTGCATCTTTGTTCGCCATAAGAACCAAAAGTACTCCAAGGGGTTATAGATATCCGAGTTACAAGGGTTATAAGGTAACAAGGGGGGTTATTTCACCCCTTTGATTGCCTTTTGTGGACAATCTTGTCTGACTGTCACATAGAGTCTGCCAGCGATCCATATTCCCCTGTCTTCCATCTTTAGATATTTTTTTTTTTTTTTTTTTTGGTGTCGTAAAACCTTTGGTCTGGACTGTCGCTCACCTGTCCCAGGCAATAAGGAGCGTCTCAGTTCCCCCTTTTTTGGATTGTTACCTCTAGGGCGGGGCCTATTGTTGTCATATACCCCCAACGGTTCACTCACTCGAGTAGACTTCCATTTCACCATCCCAGAAAGAAAAAGGTAGGCTTTGAAGCTTTTTGAGCCTTCGACAGTTCTGACAAGGAATACGGGTAAAGTTTTTTTTTTTTTTTTATCTAAAAAAGGAGTCTGATTCGTTTCGATTTTGAGACTGAATTCGTCGTTACAAAAAAGTTTTCGGGTGACACTTTTTTCTTAAGGATTGTGACGGGGAAAATGCGGGCTTATGAACTGGAAACGAATATAGGCGTGATTAAGACCAAACACAAATAGGTTCGAACGTTTCAGGCTTACGTCGAGTTTAAATAGACATGTGATACAATTCCTTTTAGTTACTTAACCGAGAATTTTTTTTTAGTAAGTGGTCCAACGTATGCAGCTCAAGTAGAATTATTAGCTGTTAAAAGATTCGGGACCCACATATTAATATTACGATTTTGTACTTGAATGGATTCAAACTTTTCGGGGGAGAAAATCGTTTCGTATTAGAAGGAAATTGAGGGAAAATTTAAGGAAGGAAATTGGGGAGAAGGTTTCAAATTTGGAAACTTTGTGTGGGAATTGTAATAAGGGTTCTATTTATAAGATTAAGGGATTTGAAGAAAGAATATCTTCCTATTATACCTCACTGTAAAAATATATTTTAACGTAATTTTGTATAAACTTTTATTGGAATTGTCAAATTGTAGCATTGTGTTACAGTTTGTTTGAAAATTTTTATAAAAGCCCAGTAATGAATTATTACAATTTACGTATTTACATGAAATGTAATTATTGAATGTTAATTAATTTAAAACTTATTGAATTTATTTGTTAATAATTGAATGTACATACAACTGTACAAGTAAAATGTGAATGTATTTTGTAATATTTTAAGCGCGGGAAATTTCCATTTGAAATTTAAGAATTATACTGTGTAGTGTATTTTTGAAGCTAGAAGAAGATTTTGACAGTAATACCTATAGCAAGTTTTAACTTGCTAAATTGGACAAAATCTGGGCAAATTTATTCAAAATTAGCTTCAGTTTTATCAAAAAGGAGAACTTGTGATATTCCAATGAACTGCGGGTATACCACACTGCTGTCGGTACAATTTGCGAAACTTCCGAACTTTCCGCAAATTCCTCTTTAAAATCTGAGTTTCTAAATTCCCATGTGTTAAGGTATGGAGTTTGGCGAGCACCGTATGCCAATATCAATTTACCACGTACAATAAAGACCTTCTGGATAAACTCTGTGTACAATTTCAGCAACTCTTTTACCCTTTTGCCGATTTGCAACAATCCCGAAACAATACTAGGCTTTGCTTGCCCAAATACTGTAATCTTTGGAAATTCAACCCCGTAAAAACCGCCGTAGTCTTTTCAGATCTTCTAAAAGTCATCTGCAATTCTGGTTTTGTCTTTCCAAAATCCCCCTTTTCAACCCGAAAAACGTCCGACTTTCTTTCCAGTATATGTAGAGCCTTTACCGGAGAAAATTTTATGCCAAAACCGAAAGCCAACAGCTCTGGATTTCTTTTCCGTTTTTCGTTGTCAACAATAGGCCTTGTCAAACCACGCCCTCCTGTGCTATACTTCTTTTCCCTGAGAAACCTAAAACCCGGCCCCCTTGCCCACCTCAACCCCCCAACACAATGCCCCTTTTGCTCTTAAGATGGGAGGGCGCCCTATTATATACAAAAACTCCCAACAATACGTTCCCCAGGTATACAGCAAAGAAGGCTAAGAAGGCTTCTGTCCCATGACGGTTTCTCTTTCCCTCTCTCCCGTTTCGTCTCTTTTCTCTTGGTGACTCAACAATGAAAATAAGAAGAGGCCGGCATGCGTCCGAAAGCCGAAACTTCTGGTCGAGGCACAAAATCTGGAGCTCGCGCGTCTCCAGTCGTCTATTATTATTAGTTTACCTGATGCGCCGCCGAAAAACTTGTACCCATATAACCAATAAGTTCTTCCCATCTGCCTTTCATACATGCTTTGCCTAACTTGTTATTCCTTTGGGGGTGAAGGAAAAAGCATTCGGAAGCAAGCCACAGATCCAATTTCTTCACCAGTTATATAAAACACAATTGTTGAATTCGTTTGGACGCGAGTCAGTCAGGAAAATACAACAAACGAGGCCAAGGCATGACAGCTGCCACGCTTTTATATTAATCGAAGCCTTCTCTGAGTAACTTAAATCTCCAAACCGCTTCAAACGGCCAAAAAGAAATAATGACGTAAAAAATTAATAGAGCCATTGATTTGAATGCGTGGTTCGGATTTCTAGTTGCACGAAAGCGCCTTTTTTTGTTACAACATGGGGGGTTTGAAATTGGAGTTCATTTGTTTATTTTATCTGCATTATTTACCTTAACTTCCTAATTATTTAATCATATGTTACTTTATTATTTAAGTACAGTAGAACTCCGATTTTGTCAACCGATCGGGACCGGAGGGTAGTTGATAAGTCGGATAGTTGACAAAATCGGAAAACTTTTTTNTAAGTTGAAAATGGGTTGTATTAAGGCTGTTAAAATTAAATAAATAAAAAATAAATAAAAAGAAAATCGTGGAAAACAACAGCACGCATCCACAACAGAATATCTACGCGAGAGCTAAGAAACGAACAGCGACACGCGTAGTCGTGGTTTAAAAAAAAAAAAAAAAAAAAAAAAAGCAGCGCGATGGTGGTTGACATAATCGGGAGTTTCCGTAATCGGGGTTGACAAAATCGGAGTTCTACTGTATTTAATTCCTAATTATTTGGAATTTCCTATGCAATTCCAGTTTTAAATACTTTAGAGTTACCGAGTTACCGCCGTGTTTAAGCCTCCCGTATACCTTAGGCGGTTAGCATGGGGAATTTCGGAACAACTTTTTGGAAAAAGCCAGTGCATTTAATGAAAAAATTCTTTGACAGTTTCTTGAGCTTGCAAACAGGTAGTGCACAGTTTTTTCCAATAAGTAATAAATTAGCAATATGCAAATGAAGTTTGCAACTATGATAAAAACGTTTCCTAAAAATCTGTCCTTTAGTTATGCACTAGCTGCGAATAAGAGACAACTTTTGTTTTAGTTTGCTTTCAAATCTCACAAGCCGTTTTCTAGAAATCTTCCGAAAGTTTGACGACTTGATTTGGGACATTGTGCTGCTACATCAAACGGTGGTGATAAATTGTACTTTTCAGAAGCAAAACAAGCGTAGAAACTTTGCCGGCAATTAGCTATCTATTTCTTTTCTTGCTTTCTTACTCAAGGCTTTCGCAAAAAACAATAACGAACACCAGTGCCATCTGCTACTCTTTCCCGTGAATAAGATAAGGTATACGGGTAAAATTAAGTCGATTTTTTTTTCGGAAATAGACGGAAATTCTTACCGCGAAGTTGAAGTTGAACAGAATGTGTGCATTTGACTTATTTGCATACACCAGTTACATCATATTCTCAGACAGTTCATACAATACACATGATTCGTATAATATTATTCACAACAGGAAAAAGTGAAATTTATGCAAGTGAGAAGAATGGCTTTCCCCGAATTTCGCATGCATAAATATAGCGACACGCCAATAAGGTCGCGCTAGTTATCCGGAGTTAAAATAAGACCAGCTGGCTTTTTCACGCGTTTAGCAACACACAACATGGGATAGTCGCTTTTCGCACAGGGCGTGGACCTCGAAAAAGAAAAAATTGGGAAGTTGGGGGCAGTCTAATGTTCTACGTATCTGCTGGGTGAAAAGGGTGAGCTAGATGTAGGATAACGTAGCGTGACATGAGAATTTCCCCAGTTTTCCAACCCAAGGCACGAAAGGCAATTTCCCCTTATCCATCTATCTATATGTGGATGTGTGTTAAGAGCTGGAAAGGGAATTATAGAAGCATGGGATATATAGGTACAACCGTGATGTGGTTCTAACTGCGAACATGACCGCGAATGCAAAGAGAGATTCCCCCCTTCTTCCCTTCCCAAAACTAAATAGGCGTTTTACCCCCCTGAGCTTGGCACCCGTCGACGCGATGCTCGTGCTCAGTGACGCTACAGACGCTCCACGAGCACGTGGCACGACCCGAACGCTCCCGGAACTATTTCAGAAAGAATAATTCAATTAAGATTTTTTTTGTAAAGACTGAGGTGGTGCTGTAAGGATGTCATGAGACAGTTTTAAGGATTCGGGAAGTAATTCTTTGTGTGTGTGATTTAAGTGGACAATTTAAGTGACCCATATGTAGCGGAATTTTAGCAAAAAAATACTGCGTAACTTAGTTTGACAATATGTAAATATCATATTCAGTCAGTTCAGAAAGATTTAAAGGTGCCGGTCGCAGAAAGTGTGGAACTTTGCCAAATTGCGAAGAAAAGTGCGGAATTCAGGGACGCATTTGGGATTATGATCTGAAATTTGGAGTGTCATTGAGTTGACTATATAGTCTCAAGTGTTAATTAAGGGCAGCTGTTGGTTATTATTACCTTGGTTATTACGCCTAACTAAAGTACTATCAATTCTGGAAGGCCCAAAAATTCTGTAAAAATTTCCAAAAGTGAATAACAATCCCAAATCCGGGTATTTAATCCAACTGGGAGAAAGACATTCTCCCGTTAAGAAGCATTTCCTTGGAAAAGAAAGGCTGAGGGTTGAGACATATTGTGAGTTTTCGGAATTGACTAATTTAAGAATTTTTGAATTCTCTAAATTCATTCATTTCTGCAATTAAAAGTGGATTGAACGTTGCGTGCGATGAAGTGGTGCTTGGTGGCTGAAAGGGATTAGACGGTTCATTTAATTCATTGCGAGGACCAGAAAGAGACCTAAAAGCGTAATGCGTGGTTTGGTGGTACTAATTGGAAGCTTTTGACCAAGTTAAGTGGTGCAGAAAGAGTGTTTCAAGCGCCAACAAAAGCCCCAAAAGTTGGTTAGTCACGAAGAATTGACTCGATAAAAAAAAAGGAAAGATGAAATGGCCTTTATCCCAACGCGTTTGGAACACGTGGAGTAGCACGGTAGGGCGCCAGGCCACGCCTACTGTGGTGCAGGATGAGAACACGCCCCCTTTGGCTAATAACCCCTTTGTGAGGCGAAGAAATACGGCCTTGATTAGGGCCCCCGCTTTGCCGGATTTAAGTGTGATTCATGCACCCCAAGCCACGCCCACTGGGCCGGCTACAAAAGGGGCGGCCGCAGCCGCGAATCTCTTTCGGTCTTTTAGACGGAAATCACTCAGACGATCCTTTCGACGGACGAAATCCTGGTTAGGGAAAGGTATATTACTGCTATTACTACCACAATCTCTCATCGCCTTTCTCTTCACCCCCCCTTTAGGCGCTTGTAAAGCGTCATTGATTTGCTTAATGAAGCGTTAAGGAGTTCCGTTTCATTGCTTCTCTTGCTTTTAATGAGGAGCGTTGGGAGATTTCCAAAGATTTTAAAGTCAATTTTAGTATGCGGTTGAGAGAAACGAATTTGCGTTAGAAATAATTGTGTGGAGTAAGGACATTTATATGCTTATTTTACAGTCGAATCTCAAGAGAAATGGACTGTAAAGTAGGGAAGGATTTTTAAAATGCTGCGCGCAAGAAAGTTCTGCGTTGTAGTATTTCGACGTTTTAGTATTTCAGCTAATTATAAAAGTTGTGTAAACCTCTCCTTTAAATGCCCGAAATTCGTGTTGCACACTTTCTTTGCACATGGGGAATTGGAGATTTTTGACGCCAGTATTGTCACTCTCAAACTCTTAAATTTGAGTTGCGCGGAAATATCTGCTGTTCCATCCTCAATTAAAGTCAGTGTTTGGGCAAGAATCTACTTCTATTTTCGCTCCAAAGTTCCTCCAGTTCAGTAGAAAAGAATGATCTACTTTCAGTGTGAAACTTCCGCAAGGAAAAAATAATTTTCTTATAGATTCCTTTCGTCTAAATATGGTCTTGATTTTAATAAAAGCTTTTTTTCTTCTTTCTTTTATAGACTCCTTCGTCAACAGCCAAGAATGGACATTATCCAGAGGCGTCCCGGATTTGCGCTTGGGTATCGTAGGCGCCTTATCTTCGGGCAAATCCGCCTTAGTCCACCGATACCTCACAGGCTCTTACATGCAGGAAGAATCGCCCGAGGGTGGACGTTTCAAGAAAGAAATAGTCATCGATGGACAATCGTACTTACTGCTCATCCGTGATGAAGGCGGACCTCCAGAACTCCAGGTAAACCAAAAAAATAAATACGTATATACATATAAATTGCAAGAAAAGAATTAGAAAAAAAATAGAAAGAAAAGGAAAAAAGTGATTTTAAATCTTCCTAGATAAATGCGTCAACCACATGCAGCGTAAAGGCTTAGGGATAGGAATAGGGTCTACATTTGTATTACTGCCCTGGTCGTAAATTCTTATCAAGTCATCGGACTGACAAGCAGTGAAAAATTCCGAGTTATAGCGTATTCAAAACGCGAAGCTTGACAGAATGAATTTTAAAAAAATCCATTAGGGGTGGAGGGACCTGAGTACGAGTCGATCCGCGTTGCGTTCATTTGCATGTGGCGCGTGGCATATGGGGATGTTGCGTAGTTATGAATAAGAAATGAATTGAAACGCGCGCTTTCAGAGGGGAGGGACGCTGCACTAGGATAAAAAACGAGAGGAGAAAGAAAAAGAATTAAACAATGAATGGATAGATGTTGACACAAGTTTTCGAGTATTTATCCCGCACCGGGGGGTTAAAGGTGGTTAAGGGGGTGGGGTTCGTTGGGGGCATCTGCTGACTTCACTATTAGTGCGCTAAAACCCCACACGCTCGTTCTTTTTTTATTATTGAAGCACTTACTTAGCTCCCTGTTCCAACAATAGACTCGCCTGATTAGTTTTATATGGTTGGAAACGTTGAGCCAACCTAAAATGGATGCTGCAAGATTTTTTTTTATGATTGAATCAAAACGTAATGAAAAAAGCTATACTTAACTTGCCTGGCATAGGAATAGAGAAGCCACGCAGCTGTCACGGTCAGGTCTGACATCCTGATGAGATAAACCCATGTTCATTAGCATAAGGATATTATGCATTTCACAATATTGGTATTGGCTTGCGAAAATCGTGTAAAAAAGGGGTGGATAGAGGGGGTAGAGAGTGTAAGAGATGCGAGCGTTGTTATTTCATATGTTGTTAAAATCCTTTTGCATGCGAAATGAAGGAAAGTGACAGGAGATGGGAGATAATGCGGCGTGTCAATGATAATAAAAGCGTTTTGGGGAGTTAGGAGGTGGGGGGAGGGGGGCTACCGGTTCGACAGTACAGATGTGCACCCCCTGCCGAGCACCCATTTTTTCCCTATTCTTCAGGGGAATGGATGGATGAGAAGCTCAGCCGGCTGGTTATCTCTTTCTATCGATAACTTTTAGCATCCTACTCAATTTTGGACAAAAATATCGACGGATAATGACAGTTTTGGCTTGTATTCTTTGTGTGTACGTGGGGGGTGAGTTTGGAGTTGTGGTTTGGATAGGAGAGCAGGAGGAGAGGGTGACAAGTAGTTTTAATGAAGGTGAAACGTTGTAGGTGGTCTTGTTTGAAGTGGAAGTTGATTGAGCTGCTGATTTTGGATACCGTTTTTAAATGGTTGTTATTTTGGCTCATTGTTGCATTTGCGGTTGTTATTTTTTTGCCTCTGTGTGTATTTTGTAGTTTACAGCGTGGGTGGATGCTGTTATCTTTGTGTTTTCGTTGGAAAACGAAGCCAGTTTTAATGCCATTTACAATTATTACGCCAAGATGGCGCATTTCCGGAATACTGCGGAGATTCCTTTCATACTTGTGGGTACTCAAGGTAAAAAAAATGTTTTATTTTTTCATTTGCACGATAATACATACTTTCGTGTCGCTTAAGAATTATTTTTGGTTGAATTTCTTACTTGAAATTTTTTACGTTACCAAAGCGCGATTTTAGGTATCAGTTTTCCTATTTGAGTGCAAACAATGCGTAAGAATGGCCTAAAACCACATCACAGCTGTTAAATCTGGATTCATCCACAGTATAAAGGTGTCATATAAAACCTATTACTGTGGATTCATACCTATTCTCAATTATTGGTGTTTTAAAAAATACTTGGCCTCTTTAGCCTCCCTAGATCGAAAGGGGCGGGGTTTATCATCAAGTAATTTTGAAAATGCATTGAATAATGAACAGTAGTGATGGAAAAGAGATTTAGTGCCCAAAAGACCATTTAAAGACATACATTATTTAGAACAACTTTAGCACATTCGTAGAACTAAACTGCTCTATTTAGTGTACTAATCAAGAAAAATATATACATAGTAATTTCATTAGTGACGAATTAATAATAATTTTTAAAATAATGAATTTTCTGAATTTTCGTCACCAGATTCCATTAGCGAACATAGTCCGCGATTGATTGATGACGCCAGAGCTCGAAAACTAGCCAATGACCTCAAACGCTGCTCGTATTATGAAACCTGCGCCACGTATGGACTCAACGTGGAACGCGTTTTTCAAGATGGTAAATCTAACCTTTGTTTCAAAATACGATAATTTTCTAAAACAATTAAAGTTCTAAAGCCACACAAAAAAATGTCTGAAAAGATAGAGCAATGGCTGCCTTTTTTAAGTCTTTGTAGATTTTCACATTTTATTTAATGATGAATAATAATTTATGTTTTTCTGCTTAGCTTGTCAGAAAATCGTCCAGCAGCGCTTGGCGACCACTCCCACTGCTACCTCGCTTCCCATGCCTTTGCCGGCCACGACTTCTCGCCCCTCCACGCCCAATCACTATACCTTAGGACGGCACTACACGCATTCCACATTGGGACCCAATGGTGTCACTTTGTCTACAGGTCACGCGGGGGCCGTCACCAATTTTAACGGCGGTTTGTCCGCTTCCACCCAAAATCTGGCGCATGGCCCCGCCCCCAGCTCTTCCGCCTCTTCCTCCGCTTCGTCTTCAAACATGGCCCCACCCCCACACGGAATCTACGTCAACCACTTCCTCAACAATAAACCCAAATCTTATGAACCCACTTCCGTCGCGGCCCATTCGGAACCGCCCACTCCGCGCCGCCAAAGTCACTTGCCCAATCTCAACCATGCGAGCACTGGCTCGGTGTCGGCAGGCAGTACTAACGAGCGAGCGCAATCCACACCTCCCAGTGAACTTTTAGCCGTACCGAGCGGAAAAGAATTGCCCACGCCCACCTCCACTCCCACCACTGCCCGAAAAGCACGTCGGAGATCTAATTTGTTCACCCCGTCTTCCAAAAAAGAAGACAAAGATAAAGAGGCTAAAAGCAAAGCAGGACTCGTGGGGAATGAGTTGGGCAGCGGACGAACCATTCCGCTTAGACAAGGCTATCTTTACAAAAGATCCCATAAAGCGCTAAATAAAGATTGGAAAAAGAAATACGTGGCCCTTACCGATGACGGACGACTTACTTACTATTCTAGTTTGCATGTAAGGCTTGGATTACATTTTTACTCTTTTACTTTTAATTTAACTGGAATTTTTGCCCTTTTTTGTTAGGATTATATGGACGATTCTCATGGGAAAGATATTTCCTTGCAATACGTGACTGTTAAAGTACCCGGACAGAAGCCACGGGGCTCAAGGTCGACAATAACACCTGCCCCGCCCACCAATGGATCCATGGATCCGCTCACTACTATTACGGTAGCAGGTAAGCGAGGATTAAAAAAAAAAAAAAAAAAAAAAAAAAATTGGACTAATTCTATTGTTATTTGCAGGATTTCCTCTTAAGGATAAGAAGACCGATACTGTAATGCTAACTGCCTATGAGTTGCTTAAAGATCAAGTGAATTCCGGAAAAGCATCCGTCAAGTGCGTTAGAACATAACATTCGCGATCTTATCCAATTTGTGTTGGATTCAAATTTAATGTTGCGTGATTTCCTTTGTTTAGTAATGAAGATGGAACGAGTGACAAGGCCGAAACGCCAAATGTTAAGAAGCGGCATCGAAGAATGAAAAGTAGCGGAACCAAAGGCAACGAGTGCGAAGATAGCGATGGTTATGAGTTCCATATCGTATCCTTGGATAACAAGATATGGCATTTTGAAGCTGCCAGTGTGGAAGAAAGGGACGAGTGGGTCACTGCCATCGAAAACCAAATACTCAACACATTACAGGTAGATAATTAACCCATCCAAGTTCCTTTTCCTTAAATACTCATCCAAATGGGTCTTTTTAGGGTCAAGAAAGTTCCAAATCCAAGTCACGATTGAATTCCTTGGTGGATGCTGCCTCTTTACAATCGTTACGGTCCTCAGTGCCGGGGAATCAACAATGCGCAGACTGCGGTGCTCCAAGTAATTACAAATTACTTTTCAGTCTTAATTTTGCGTAGAAAAACTATATTAATTTAAATTAAATTAGACCCTGACTGGGCGAGTTTAAATTTGGGGATTTTGATCTGCATTGAGTGCTCGGGAATTCACCGGAACTTGGGGTCACATTTATCCCGTGTGCGATCTTTGGATCTCGATGACTGGCCGTAAGTTGCAACAAAAAAAATCCTATGTGCTTTATATGACAAATATTTTTACAGAGCTGGACACTTGTGTGTAATGCTTTCCTTGGGGAACGCCTGGGCTAATTCCTTGTGGGAAGCTCGAGCGGATTCGAACGCCAAGCCACGCCCGCAATCGCCACGGGAAGAGAAAGAAAGATGGATACGAGACAAGTATGAAGGCAAAAAATACTTAGCAGCCATTCCCACGGGCACGCCTTTCCCCCAACTGCTCATCGATGCGGTTTGCAGGTAAAAACGTGAATCGTAATCGTCTAATTTTCTTGAGGAAGGGTGAAGGGAATTGAGAAGTGGAAGAAAAGACCAAGAGTGTTGAAATTTGACATTCTTTCTTCTCTACAGGAGTGACTTGAGAGCGGTTTGCCATTTATTGTACCACGCTTCTGCAGAGGAGGTGAACTGCAGTGTCAGCAGTCGAGATTTACGGACGCCTTTGCATTTAGCGAGCGCTTTAGGCGATCTAGCCTTGGTACAAATTTTGCTCTGGCATTCGGCAAACGTGAGAGCCTTGGATTATGAAGGAAGGACTTGTCTTTCCTTTGCCAGAGCAGCCAAGGCCAGTGGACAAGGCCAAGGAGCCGAAGTGGTCGATCTGCTCTTAGCCAATGGCTGTCCTGAAGGGAATTCTACACTTACGCGACGTAAAACTAGCCTCCAACCTCAGTCCAGCCTGCGGAATAAGGAAGCAGAGCAACCCTGACCTTAAAGACCTGACCTTTCTCAGTCTGTTTTTTATAACGTCTGCCCGTTTGAGTTTATGGCGACATGGTTTCCTTGGATATTCTGTACAGTCATCAAATTGCATTCTTGTCGCATTTTTTGTTGTTGGGTTAATTTTGTTTACTTTTTTCATCCCTTTACCCCACCCACATTCCCTTGTTCCTCAAAAGCCTCAATGTTTCAGTACAACACACTTAGAATACACTCGCTTATGTTCTAAAAACATCAACTTTGCGTATTGCTTGAAAAAAAATAACACAACTATGAAATATTGCGAAGTCATTTTGGAGGGAGTATAATTTGAATTCGGCGCCTCGTTTCAGGACGAGTCAACACGCCAGCCACGTGTCCATTCCTTGTTTACTTGAAATGAAAATGTTAAGCTAGCAGCTAGCATGACCCTTTCTAAAAGCAGCAAACCTCATATACAAGCGGGTTCAGCCGTGTTGTAGGAAGCGTCTAAAAGCAGTAGACGCATAGGCGTCCTAACCTAACTTAACCAAACTTAACCTAACCTAACTTAACCTAACCTAACCAACCTAATCTAATTTAACCTATCTAACGTAACGTAATCAAAAATGCCCCGCCTGGGGTGAAATAAGGCTGGTATGGTTTGCTGCGGATCGCTGGGCGACCCTCCTAAAATGGCTGAATCCGCGTTTATGAAGTTTGTTGCTTTCATGTAAACAAGAAAGGGTCCTGCTAGCCGGTGCTTCCTGCTCGTTCCTGCTAGTGCTGAAATGAAAATGCACGTGAAAGTGGTTGTGGGCTTATTTTTCCTAATTTTGATGATCATTTGCGTTGTGGGGAAAAAGAAAGACCATACAGAAAAGCCAGAATGGGCAAAGAAAGATATTCGTGACTATAATGATGCGGATTTAGAAAGATTGCTTGAACAATGGGATGTAAGTACTGTAAATATAAATGGAGCTTATTAGAGGAAATTTCCGTAATAAAGTTTAAAGTTAATTAATTAAGTGCCTTTCCTTCTAGGAAGACGAAGAACCTCTGCCTGAAGATGAGCTGCCAGAACATTTGCGTCAGCCTAAACCAATTGATTTTTCCGAGGTGGATATGTCGAATCCAGAGAATGTTTTAAAACTCTCCAAGAAAGGGAAAACGCTTATGACATTCGTGACGGTTTCGGGCAAACCTACTAGGCAAGAAACGGAAGACTTGACAAAGCTTTGGCAGAGTGCCCTATGGAATAGTCATATACAGGCCGAGAGGTAGAAAAATTGTTTATGGTTGAAAATTTTCAAGAATCTATTGGATATAAATCTTATTTCGACAGGTTTTTGGTGGATGATAATAGAGCCATTTTCATGTTTAAGGATGGCTCTCAGGCTTGGGAAGCTAGAGATTTCCTTGTAGACCAAGAACGCTGTGCCGAGGTTAGCATTGAGAATAAATCCTATCCTGGAAAAAAGTTAGAGAAAAGTGAAACGAAAAAGTCAAAGAAAAAGACCAAACAAGAGTTGTGAAATGTGGTTCCAAGCCTGTAAAGTTTATTTATTTATGGGAACAGTGATTACATGAAATTCTTTCGTATGCCTTTAAATGTTAATAGTTGTTTCAAGTATAATTCAACCTTCAGTGTTTTTCCTGTGGCTTTTGGGACCTCAGCATTAGAATAAGACTAGCAAGAGCAGTAGGGCTCACACCATTCTCGCATAGCTTGAGACAAATAGCCAGCGTTTCATTGTCCAATCCGGTTTCCAGCAGATCCGATAAAGATTTCAAAATCCTGAAGCTTTCCCGCATGTTGAGCGTTGCTACTGGGTTGTTGCTAGTCATACTAAAATGAACATATTAAAAGTGTGAAATCAAAGCTAATCTTACTACCTGTAACTAGCTAATAGTTAGTCTTTAGACTTAAAATCTTGCAGCATTAGCCGGACCCATCCTTGTTTACCAAAAGCAGCAACTCTTGCATAAAAGCGGGTTCAGCCATGTTTGGGGAGGAGCCTAAGCGATCCGCAACAATCCTTATTTGGCTCCAGGCGGGGTATTGCAAACCGCAGCACACTATATAAGGCTGTTGCATGTAACGATGTCGTCTTTCAGACCTTCACTTTGTTTCGCTCACTAGTCAGCAATAAGTGTAGTTCCTTATTTAGTGTAGTTTCTTGTTTGGTGTGGTTTCTTGTTTAGTGTAGTTCCTTATCTTCTGTAGTCCCTCGTAACCCCGGATTACTTATTTAGTGTAGTTCTCTTAACCCTGGATTGATTTTTTTAGTAAGGTTTGTTTTTATTTTAATCTGTGTTTCCCTGTGTTTCTTTTCTTCTAACAAATTAACTTTTTGTTTGTTTTTATTTAATTCTGTGTTTCCCTTATTTCCCTGTGTTTCTTTTCTTCTAACAAATTAACTTTTTCCTTTCCTTTTAATATGGATACATCAAGGGCGATGTTTTTTTAAAGCTGTCTTCGCGATCTTGAGCGTGCAGCTAATTTGCCTGCGTCGGCCTACGTTAGCACGTCGTTAGAGCGTATATAGACATTTCTAATGAACATTTTGAGAAATTTCGGCGAGTATGTTTCTCGAAGAAAAATGAGTTCAATGCCTACCCTCTACCAAACCGTATGGCAAGGGTGCAGATATTTCGGAGTTTGGGATTTGACCAAACTGCTTGCAAAACTTTGCCCGAACGTTTTAGCGAAGTTTTAGCTTTGCACAGCACCGGAGATGGGAATTGTTTCTACAATTCCGCTTCTTTGTCTTTGTTCGGCAACGAAAGTAAGGCCGTTCAGTTGCGCTGCGGAGTTGTAGTCGAGTTGGCAACTAATTATAAGTTGTACTCCAGAGAGTCAGCCGGATACCTCTCCGAGAAACAAATTAGTACCCTAGTCATGTACTCAGGATTCCGTTCCGACCGTATTATCTTCACGGGCGATGATGGCACAGCGTGCCCTACAGGTATTCCACCGACGGAAGACTTTGAAGTACTATTCCATGGAACACACCAGGAATCGGGAGTATTCGAGCATAATTGCATTCCCAGCTTTGGCTAATGTTTGTAAGATAGCCGTGGAGTCGGTTTATCCGGAAGCGGGTGGCATCCTCTCGTCACTTCATCCCGCGCTTCATGTAAACGAAACTTTTTCACCAAATGATGTCGTTTCGCCGGAAACTATCCGCATAATGTGGACTGGGAATTTCAGGGGGTGCTCGAGGTCAGAAAGTGGACGTTTAGTCCCTACAACTAACTGGAATCCCAATCATTTTGTACCTTTGTTAGAGCGCGAGCGTGCGAGTCAATCTCCCGTCCTTTTGTCAGAGAATTGCTGTAGGCCTACTCTGCCTGTTGATTTTGTAGAAGCTGCATCAAAAATTTTCGATCACCCAGTTGAAGCTGCAAGTGTGGCAGCACCTGTAGTTTACTTATGCAGTTCTATGCAAAATAGTAGTACCGCCTCTAGTTCAGGTCTTCGCGAGTCGTTCTCCCATGAAAATTCAGGCTCAAGGTTGGGATTGTCAGTCCCTAAAGCTGTTGTCACTAAAAGTGGAGAGCACGAAGGAAATGTCACAAAAGGCATTTCATCGAATGATAGTAAAACACCTCGTGCAAAGCTAGGCAGAGCAGACTCCCATAATAATCAAGGGCCTGCAAAATTTTCGTGCAAGGGATGTGCAGCAACGTTTAAAACAAATCAAAATTTGGAGAATCATATTAAGAATCAGCGCTGTAAGCTTCAGCTAGGAAAACGAAGCTCTAGTCAAATTGTTCCTGCGGACCAAGGATCTCAAGGCTTTACATGTGAAGACTGTAAAACTGTTTTTACAAGGAAGAACAATTTGAAGGTACATGTAGAAAAGAAAAGGTGCCATGTGTCTAGATTTCAATGCCTGCAGTGTAGTTTGCAATTTACTAGAAAAGACATGCTCACCCGTCATGTCGACTTAGTTCATTCTCTTGTATTAGAAGAAACACGTACTTTTGAGGAGATCCCCTTAATTGCCCCGGTAGACTCAAGGAGCAGTCTTTAACCCTGGTTTCAATGGACAAGCAGCAATATCCTAGCTTAGTCGAGTTAGATCAGTCAGAGCTGATGTATGACCCAGTAATACATTCTGCGTCTCAGAGCAGTGTTAGTGAAAGCGTTGCCAAAGATTATTCTTTAGACATGATTTCAGGGAACACACAGCAATTGCATACCTTAGTCGATTTAGATCAGTCAGAGCCGACTTACGACCCGGTAATAAATTCTGCGTTTCAGAGCAATGTTAGTGGTAGCGTGTCTGCTGATACCACTAAATGCAGTACTTCAGTCACCGATTCTGATGACGAATTCTGTAACATTGCTAGAAAAAAGAGAAAGCTCGAACAGCGACCAAGAATAATTTGCTATCACCCTGGTTGTGAAGAGAAGCTGTCACGTCTGACGTCTTATGTTGAGCATGTTAACTATAAACATGGTTTGTCCTGCCAGCTAGAGGAGTTCAGTTTTTTTAACGAGAACAGTTTCAAGTCGTGGAAAACAGAGATCGAAAGAAATGCTTGTGTTAGTTTTCGTAATCGAAGGGGAGCTCGGAAGTGCACTAGTTACAGTACAACAACCTACGTGTGCAATCGCTCTTTCTCGTATAAAAATCAGGGTACAGGCAAACGTGCCTTGAAGCGACTAAAGTCTTGTTGTACAAGTGTCCATTGTACCAGCTTTATAATTGCGCGAGTATGGCACCTTACAAAAAGAATTGAGGTTACATGTTGCCTAACTCATGTTGGCCATGATCGTTTACCAGGACGTTGTCGCCTTCATAAGGAAACAGCACAAGAATTACAAAAGAAGCTTTTTGTCGGAATCCCTAAACGAAAAATTGTTGAGAGTTGTATGGCAGAAACCATCATCGGTGATGGACTTCCTAGGGATCAGGCCGTTACCATGAAAGATCTGCATAACTTAGCTCAGAAAAACCCGAGTGTCTTCCGGAAACATAAGATCGATTCTAAGAGCGTTGACTTTTGTGGGTCCAACAAATGGCAACAGAGGAATATAATCCGGTATTTCTGTATAAAAAGCAAGGTGTTGCAGATGAAGGAAGCGAATTAGATGTTGAAAATTTCGCTCTTGGCATTATGTACGAGGATCAGCAGGAAGCCTTAAAGAAGTATGCCCATAAATGTATATGCATAGACAGTATACCAGGTTAACCACTATATGTTTGTTTTGACAACTCTTCTCGTCTTGTCTGAAGATCGATCGGGTTATCCGGTTGCTTTTCTTCTAAGTGATAGAGAGAATAGAGAAGTATATCGTTTCTTCTTTTCCAAAATTAAAGAAAAGGTTGGTAGTATTCAAACTTTGGAATTTATGAGTGACATGGCAGATCAATTCTGGCTTGCCTGGAAAGATGTTTTTGACGTTTCGATTACCACCAGGCGCATTTGCATTTGGCATGTAGAAAGAGCGTGGCACAAAAGATTGCACGATCATCCCCGTGCGGACACGGAAGTTATCAACAACATTCTGTCTCTACTCGGCCATTTAATCCGGATTAGAGAGCAAAGTATCTTTCAAAGACGTTTGCAAGCTTTCCTGACGTACGCAGAAGAACACCATCCAATGTTCTTGGCTTACTTTGTTGAATATTATGTTCCGAGAGAAAGTGAATGGTCAGGTTATAACTGTTAACGAATGCTAGTTAGAACGAACATGACCGCGGAAGCATGCCATAAAGAATTGAAATATGGTGTGATGAAAAATAAGAGTAATAAAAGACTTGGCTCACTAGTTGAAGATGTCGAGAAATACACAAAGAAGAGAGCTTATAAGGAGGTTTTAATTCGTCAAAGAGGCTTGAGTACAAATATTTTTGTGGAAACTAACCGCCGGCACAAACGATCCGAAACGATTAAAGATGAAGACGTAATTGTTCTGGGAAAAAATGCATGGAAGGTCAAGTCTCAACAACAGGCGGATACGTATTACGACGTTGTTCGCTTTTTCGACGAATTGTGCGAATGCATTAATCGATGTGGATTTTGCGGAGCTTGCAGGGAAGTATTTTGGTGTTCGTGTGACGATTTTTATAATTATCATTTTGTCATATCCATATCCATAGAGTTACCCCAGTTGTAAGTGACAATCTGCGTCAGTCGCGTGTCATAGGAGCGGCATTAGTAGAACGACAGATCGCTGAAAATGCCCAGCTAGAAAAGTTAGCTAGAACAACTAAACCGCCAGCCGTTTCCTTGGCAAACATTCGTAGAGACTTGCGCGAGATTTTTAAAACGTTAACAACTGATCCTGGAACCATCCGTGATTTGGAGATTGCTGTGGCTACGGCAAGACTTATTAACAGCAGACCACCAGAGGAAAAGATTGTATAAGAGACGTTTGAAAAATTAACTGACTCCGCTCTAATGCCAAATTTATGCCTCAAAGAGAGTTTCATCGGACGCGCAAGCCGTACAGTAACAAACCATCGAATGTCTTTCAGAGACATGGATCTCAGGATCATCCTGCCGACGTTTTAGATGACATCGTACCGCAACTCTGGTTGCAACAAACGAAAAGATCCTGATGACGACCTTGCTGATGATATTACTTGGGTTTGTTGCAGCGTGTGTAAATCTGGGTTTCATATAACTTGCGCTCACAAGCAGCAGCCAGATTTATGCCTAAATAATATACCAATGGATGACTTACATGGTATTCAGTACCTATATATGCCATTTACATTAGTGAAAGACTATAGAAAAACCATGGAGACGCATGGGTGAACGGGCAATATTTCCCATGGCCATGGCCATGGAGAAGCGCAAGGAGAAGCACATGGAGAAGGGCATGGAGAAGCGCATGGGATGGGCATGAGAAAACGGGCAATAATACCCATGGACACGGCCATGGAATTTTAGAATGGACTTCAATGGCCTTCCATGGATTTCCCTAATATTTTTTTTGCCGCCTTGTCTGTGTTAATGAAAGGTATAATGTAGTATTGATTGGCAATTGATTGCCGTATTCACATGCCTGTAAGTGTCAAGGTAGTCGAAGGTTGTCTCCAAGTTTTACTCGCAGCATGCAGCTATATCCAGTGAAGTTGTGATTTTTAGTTTCCACCAAAGCTGATTATAGTTTTACTCGCAGCATGCAGCTATATGCAGCAACGTTGTGATTCGTGTTTCCAAAAAGTCTGCGAGTTTTAAATCAGCAAAGCTGTGATGCATGTTTCCAAACAATCTGCGAATTCTATCCGCAGTAAATCGCTGAATTGTATTTATGGTTGTGAATTCGATTTATGTCTGAATTAGATTTATGGGTGCGAAGGTAAAAAGGGTACCTGCACGCACAGTGACACGACTGTGATGTATTGGAATATTGATATCAGTACTCTCGGTAACCGTGTCATCGCTGAGTGTGGGACCCGCAAGCACTTCGAATTGTTGAGTTCCATTTCATTCCGTTGTATTTTGAAATTTGTGTGTTTTAGAACATTGCAGAAATATACAATTAAAGAAGGAAAATATTTTTTTTATTTTACAAAGTAATTTTTATTTTTTCAGGCATATTTTTAATAGGCAATTATGTGGTCACAGCATTATTACAGCGGCCACGGAAGTGTGCATAACAAAAAAGGTAACCAGAAGCAACTACTGTACATACAAAAAAGCTTAATAACTGACATGTCAGCACTCTTTTCAACTTATCCCTGACACAACGCCATCAGTGGGGCAGATTAACTTTTCTTCTTTTTCAGTTCCCAAATGCTAAGTCCCTTATTATTATGAACGAACTTTTCTCCTCGCCCTAATTCGAAGTCCTTTTTCTTTTTACTCCATCAAAAGTACCTTTCTAACTTTTCTCTTCGTCCAGATAACCACGAGTCGTACCTTTTCCTTTTGCCAATTGGAACCTTAACAACTGTACGAACACTTTCTTACAACTTCGACTTGGTAGAAATTCCATTCTCTTCCGTGCGTTGTATTCTGAAATGTGAAGTTATTGGCTTGTTACCGAAATATTTCATTAATAAAAAAAACTACACGTATTTTTAAAATCATGCCCTACATTGCGAGTTATAAGGACAGGGACAGAACACCAAGATGGATGCCGAAAATAGTGTTTATTATATAAAATTTCGGCGTACAAATTAGGGGAGAGGGTTGGAGAAGCACTGGGCAGCCCTGTGCCCGTGCCTGCCACAGGAATTGCAGCGGCCACGGAAGCGGCTATAACAAAAAAGGTTATCAGAAGCAATTACATCAAAAGCTAGTTATTTACTTCATTGCTGTCATTGTTGCAATTGCCGAGCCCATGGCCGAGCCAATGGCCACTTCAATGGCCGCTTTCAAGAGGCGTTCCTGATGGGCATTCCTGCCCCTCCAGAAATTTCCCCTACCCCTGCCCCCTCCACGCTTTGTAACAGCGACCGCCGTTACAGCGGCCGGTGTTGCGGCGACTGGCGTTACAGGGGCCGGCACTGCAGTGGCCGGCGTCGTGGTGGCCGGCGTCGTGGTGGCCGGCGTTGCGGTAGCCGGCGCTAAGGCCGTGGCGGTTGCTGCATTAGTTTCCATCTAGATAATGAACAAAAGAAACAAGAAAAGAGTTTTTTTTATTAGCTTTCTGAGCTTTTGAAATATGCAAATAAGAAAAAATATTAAAAGTAATAGCGAAAAAGCGGGAAATCATCGAATATTAAAGAATGAACAAAAAGAGACACTAAAAACCGCAAGAACTTATATATAAATTCAACCGATGCTGAAAACGTGCTTACTTTCTTCCTTTTTGGATTTGGACTGAATAGAAGCTTCTGAAGTTGGCAACTTATATAGGGCTGCTCGAACTGCTCTTGTCTTTCCTTCCCACGCTCTATAGGTCCGCTAAAACCAAAAACTCAAAACTCCCGATCGCTTTTTTGACAGGAAGGGTAGCAACGTCTGCAAAATCTTTTCTGACTATTTTAACGGTTTTCCTTACTTTTTCTATTGCCCGCACCAAATAACAGTGAAATAAAGCGTGCAATTTAGCGAAAACTAAAAGCGCAAATAAAGCGGAAAACTAAAAGAATTAATAAAGGAAACTCAAGATCGCAAGAACTAAATACAACTTGTAGGCTGCTAGGTGGTTGCCTAGTCGCTCCGGGTTTCGGCTTTTCGAGGTTTTGCCTAGTCGCTCCGGGTTGAGGCTTTTAGGCAAGTCAGTACTGCTCACCGTGTACTCCCTTCCTGTCTTCTCTTCCCACGGTACGTATTCTACAAAATCTTTTTTGCTTTTTCCAGAATTTTCCTTACTTTTGCTATTGCCCCGCACCCACTGCTTGTGCTTAGGCTTTTCTACCTCATACTTTGTCTTCCAAATTTGGCTATAATTAAGATGAGCAAGTTTTATATGAAGAATTTGCCATGCGGTTTAATAGTGTTGAATAGAAGACACTACATAGCTGACGGGCTATGTGTCTTTTCTGTTTACTGTTTAAAAAAAATACTGTCAAATAAATAAGAACTGATACAAATAAGAATAAGAATTATAAGAACTGGTATAGATATAAAGAAGCTATATACAAAGATAAATACTAATACAATATATACTACTGCAATAACTAATACGAAGATAACTTACGCCTAATCAACTGGTCATAAACTTAAGCTATGCAAAAAATTTGTTTCAGCAACGCACCGATTCCAGAATTTCCTAATCGGAAAGTTGCCCTCTTTTGACCCATTCTGAGTTGTCCTCTCTGTTGACATCCTTATTTTGTTCCTTCATACTTATTCCTTAGAAGCCACTATTGACTTAACTTGGCCAGCACTTCCTAGACTTTTCGTAGAACAGCCTCCAATACCCTATAGGAGATTATCTCTGGCGTATGTATACAGTGGAATCAGCATAGGCAAAAGATGTAATTCTTCGCCAGCGCTCACACAATCTACTCAAGCTCTTGTAAAAATAGCCAAGTAAAACAAGTTCCTTTAACTAAACTAAAAAGCCCAATACTTTCATTGTAATTCTTGCGATCAAAGTAAATGTAACCGCCTTCACTTTTGCTTCTTTCGTTCTTCAGGACCTTCCCATACCAATACCGCGAAAAGAGGGGGTGGAGGGATACTTGGAAGACTTTTGGTCGTCCGATATCGTTGAGCGAAGGGAGAAGCAGGGAACTTGGCCGACTTCTGCAAACAATCTACGTCTATTCTCCCTGTCGTGTCCATAAACGGCGAAAACGGACCACATTTCGAGTTTTTATTTCAGAGTGGTAAATATTTTGAGATATTTTACTCACTTCTGTTGGGTTTTTCACCTGTATTTATTTTTGGTGGGCCATCAAATCCAAACTGGGCTCCTTTATTCTAGTTTTTTTTTTTTCCAAATGAAGGTGAAAAAGACGCCCAATCCTTCTCCATGAGGTCAACATCTCCTTGCGAACCTGAATTAAATTTTAGCAATCGATTCAGCTTTCCAATTCTTGAGGTTGTTTCAAGTTTTAAGAACGTTAGTTAATTTCCATTAAACCCCATGTAGACACCTCAATTCTCATTAACTGAAGCGCAAGTTGACAAATAAGCACATTTCGCAAACCTCGGAAAAAGTTGTACCCAGGTAGACTACGTTTGGAATAATAAAAACACGGATATGAAAATTGTAAAGGTGTAAGCTTCACTAAAGGGAACCTTCAAATTGTCGTCAGGACTCAACTATTCCCCGCTCTGAGCATAGCTGTGCTCCATTTACATTTAATAGACATCAGCGTCCCGTCTATAGCCTATGCATTATATCGTGGCCATTTACTGTGGTAGTAGGATGAGTCACGTACGGGAGCCAGTGTTGCCAACCACGGTGATTTCTCGCCAAAATTGGCGACTTTATTGGGAACATGGTTTGGCGGGCAATTCAAGGCACTTGGCGATTGGCGACTTATTTGGCGACTTTCGCTCCCTTATATGATAAAGATT
>JAGJRP010000957.1:0-25245 GCA_022832235.1 Lepidurus couesii | reverse complement strand
TTAACTTAAATGTACTCAAAATGGCGGATTTTGCCAACTCGCCGCAAGAGGCGTAATTTGGCAAAAGCTCTATATAGGAACCTACAGTAAAAGGAGAGCCGGTGTATTGGCAAAAGTTGAATGTGAAATTTCTCGAAGGTTGTTCAAGTCGAGGTCACTGTAGAAGAAAATCTATTAAATCCCAATACAATTTACCTGAAAACTCTTACAGTTCTTCTAGTGAGGGCAACATTGGAAACGTTTCGTTGGTCAAGCTTAGGTTGTTTGAAGAAAGGTTACTATAGAAACAAAGGTTTAAATGATTCGTTCATTGGAATAAACAAAAAATTCCGCGCTTACAGCCATTTCAATGCAGGAAGATGAAAAAATACGGACAGGTTCAGATATGACATCTTGTTTTGTTGCAAAAACAGCCAGTTTAAGTTAACTAGTCCGTTAAAAGTGTCTGGATGTAGGCTTGTCAACAAATTTGCTCCAACTGACCTTAACCCCCCACCCCCATACAAAATTTAGTAAACTTGAGATAATCAAAGATTTTGTCTTACATTTTTTCCAGCTTTGTTTGTTTCGAAAACGCATCATGAGGGATCTTTGAAAGCAAGTTGCTTTCTAGATACCTTCAAATGTAACGTTTTACTAATATCTGAAAGTTTTTCTAAAAATGGAGAAGGGTATTTGTTTTTGGACTTACAGCAATTCCAAGTTGTAGCCGTCCAAGTCGTGAGGTGATATAGCGTCAATCTTGTTGTTATTAAGGACTCTACGGCAATAAACCAGAGGAACGTGTCTAATTATACTTGAGTCTGGGCATTATATCGTTGTACTGTACACTTACAATCTGGCTACTTGCCCAGACACGTTGGTAGGAATTCGCGTCAGATTTAGCGCACTGCAAAACACCCTCTTTTGCAAACAACGACAAGCTGTGGGAAAAAATTCCAATGCTTGCAACGCAAACACAATTTTTCATTAGTTTTCATTTCATATTTAGGTTCAAACGACCACGACTATATATATTCCTTACTGCAATTCATATCAGCCTTTAGGACAGTACTCGCTGGCCGCCGTAGAAATGTCGAGTTGAATCCATGTATATCAGCTATGAAACACATTTTAATTAACGAAATTGACACTCACGACTAGACTTCGTACCACACTCGTGGAATTCTTCATCGTCTCCATATGGGCAATCCGCATTATCATCGCAAAAATACTTTCTTGGTAAGCAAATAGACGTGTTTTTGCACGCAAAAGTGCCCATTGGACAAGATCCTCCTTCAATTGTAGGGATTTTTGAAAGCAACATCAGAGGCCGCAATACAAATACAATAGCAAGCTTTAAAACTAATAATAAAGATAGAACTAGAAGATAGAAACAAGATATCGAACTATAAAACCACTTTTCTGATCTGTTGCAAATTTTTTTCCGACATAACGTACTATATCATGCTAAAAAAACGGGTACAGGGAAACCGCAATGGTCTAATCTTTACCCATTGGGATTATAATTAAAGGCTGCTCATTTCGAACCGTTTTGTAGTCCTCCTGTCTAAAACCAAACCCAAACTTTTGAAACTGAAATCAATTTTACTCTGAGATTTTACTCTGATGATTTTACGGATGTTACTTTTTCTTAGTTTCAAAGAGAGAATGCGAGTTTCTTATTCGGTTTTAGGGAGGAGCAGGTTCGAAATGAGCGAACTTAATAAACCACACGGGTCTTGAGGTGTAAGTACGCACAAGTATATCTCCTTGTGTTGAATATTTAAAGAGTTCCAATACATAAAGACATTCTACGATGTATAAAAATCTAGAACGAAAAACAGTAAGCCGCTTGGAACTTTGGTCCAACGCCAATAATTTCGTGGCGTTACCAAAGTTTATCGAACAGCGTGAATCTGCAGCTGTCGCATACGTTTCTGTAGTTCGCCGAAGAAGCGTTTGTTAATTAAGAAAAGTGTTTGCGTCACCCAGCCCTGAACCAATGTTTACTTTGCCGAAAAGTGAACGGCAAGTTGGCTGACAAAAACACCGCCTCAAAACTTGTGAATACAGTATACTACAAAGTTAATGCAAAACACAGGGTACGAGAAAGTCGGGCAGCTACTTTTTTCAAACTGTCGAATAAAAAAAAAACTTACCTTGCGTTAAAAAGATAGCCAAAATACAGGCTCCAAGTGCTAAACAAAATAGACACAGACCAAATAACATATCGCACTTCATGATGGGTAGTTTGATACTGTAGCAACATTGTCGTTTACACTCATGCTTGCACTGCAAAAGTCAGGTAACATTCCAACACCGTCTCAAGTGTCAAAGGTTACACAATTCAGGGCTATAGCACTCACTTGCAGCGAAATAGAGACGCTTGCATATATACACTTGCATAAAGCAAGTTTACCACGTTCCGGGAGTTCGCTGGTCGACACGTAACAAGCTTCTTTCCTTCCACCTTTTCGCGCAAACCTGCCAAAGCACTCGACAAAACTTTGGCATAAACGTATAAAGTCAACAATGCTCATGCGCTCCAAATAAAAAGGTTGTATTCAACGAAATGAAACGTAGGGCAACATTTTTTTGGTCTCAACCACTTAGTCTTTGGCTCTTTCATGGGTCAATCTAGTGAAATAATGTGACTAGAGCCATGAGCTACTAAAAAGCTAGGATGCTAAAAAAAAGCAAAATACTACCGAGCATGCACTTGGATCAAGTTACCGAAGTCTGAACTATTTTTGTTCAACACCGGGCTCGCAACGGTAGCTTGTCGAACTGGTCTCAAGTGTCCTTTCAAGTCCGCTAAACTTATTCTAGCGTCCTTGAAGGCATTTAAAAGAAATATAGCAATAATTATGGTGAGAAAACCGCACAGACTACCAAAGACATCGACAGGCTCAAGCGTTTGCCATTCTTTAAACAATATTGCCGATGCTAGAATGACAAAGGAAGTAAAAAATACATAATAGATGGGTGTAACGATGGAGGTATTAAAAACGTCTAAAGCCTTGTTCAAATACACCATTTGAACCATTACGCAAATAATGAGAAATATGACACAGAACCACGTCAGGTTTTTTTCAAGGCTGCTTAGAGAAGAGCCAGATGCCAATTCTTGGATGGCGAGCCCTATACCTTTGCAAGCCATTACTGCTAACGAACCAATTATGGAGCAAATAAAGACGTAGATAACGACATTGGAATTGCCCCAACGTGGGGCCGCATACCAAATCAAAGTTATGGATGAAGAGAAAACCAGAATGATGTACAGTACGAAACCTAAAAGGCCAAAAACATACTCACAATAAAAAGAAAAAATGATCTTGACTGAAAAATACCCTTGTCTTGCATCTTGAAATAGAGATCTTCCATGGAAAACACTTGTTCCCCTTTTGGCGCATGAATGACTACAACGGTGGACCCAAGAAGGCATAAAACACAGCCAATTTTTCCAAGCAAGTTTAAAGTCTCGTTTAAAAACACGGAGGCCAGTATGGCAGCTATAAGGACACTTAAACCCCCCAACGGAGTAACTAGTGAGGCAGGGGCAAACGCAAAAGCAGCGAAATTAGCTGCTTCTCCAACTCCCACTATTTTTCAAAATTTAGGATAATTTAAAAAACGTAGACCGAGATGTTTACTATAGGGTTACTTGTTAAAAGCCCTGCCCACCACACCCAATCCGTCAAGTAGCCGAAACCACCTGCTGAAGCTCTTACTGAGCCGGCTTTTGAGAGTCTGAGAAGTCCCTTCTTTTTTATGATAAAACTAGCGCCTGGTGATTTACGAAATTTAAAAAATAAGGTCAATTATTTCCCTTAGTTCTGAGGCTATACGAGGGATAGTTTATATATAAGAAAGCTTATATTACCTATGAAAAAGCAAGAGCTTATGGCAAGTACAATCCCTATTACATAGTTCTGCTGCCGCTCAACGTGACCTACGTGACAAAAGATTTAGTAAGCAGTCTCTTTAGTTTTATACATGACTCTTAGAGAAAATAACAATACTTTCTTACCGTGGGTCTCACTTATGACATCGGGAGAATTAAAACTCTTTTCCATTTTGCACAGAAAGAGCACACAACGTAACGCATAAGAACAGAACGCCGGAAATACCTTACAGAAAAACTCACACCCTACTTGGGAACCTAAAACGTATCGTAACGTGGCGTAATCATTACAAGAAAGACAAGGAAGACCATAAATCAAATGATTGTTTCCATGTTTACATAACACGCCACAGCGAGCAGCGGCTATTCTACCTTGTGCTAAAGGTGGTTTCAACCCGCGACGGTTTCAACCCGCAATGGCTTCAACCCGCGGATAGTCGGCAGAAGATTTTAACCGAACCAAAACTGAGAAAAGTAATATCCGTTTATCAGGAGGCCTACACAACGGTTCGAAATAAGTAGGGTTTAATAAATCCCACGAGTAAGGAATTAGACCACTGAGGTTTTCCATTCCCATTTTTTCAGAGAACATAGTACTTTATTAGGATAATCCATAAATAATTATAGAAAAATTGCCGTATAGTAAAATTGAATGCGAACCCTTGCATCACATATTGTTAGGAAAATGCGATATTTTATCACGAAAATTTTTTGAAGTCATCCTTTAAAGTCTGTGTTATAACTGCCACCAGAAATATGAACGCAAACGACCGGATTCCGATTCCGAGCGTAATTGCGTGGATTCTGATCGTTCGAGACTCGCAATTCATTTTTCTCGAAGAACGGTGAACTGCAAAGCGAGGTAAACTGCAAAGCGAGGGAGGTGAACATCCCCCTATATACTTTGAAAAGGAAAACCCCACACGATATTTTCAAAGTGAATCGCCAAAGATCGCACCGTCTATCTAAGGCAACCCCCACTCTGAAGTCTTGAATACCACGGTCTTGAGATCTGCCATCACCTATCGATTCTTGCCTGAAATCAAAGCCGCCTGAATCCATTCTTGTCAGCTCCAATCCCGAAGTGGAAGAAGCTACCATTCTAAAGCGTGATCCTTAGAAAAGTGTACAAAATTAAAAATGTAACAGAAACCGAACTGCATGTTAGTCTGCTCCTTTGCTGACCTTTGACGTATATCTTGGAAGTGCCTAAGTAATTAATACTGCAATCAATCGTTGACTATAACTTCAAAATAGGCATATATTTGCTTACCTAGATAATAAATTAAATAATGAATATTAAAAAACTTTTGATATGTAAATTTGAAGTAGTTACTACCATTACTCCGAAGCTCCCCCCGAGACCTTTAAATTTAAGTCAGGTTCGGAAGCAGATGTTGACCTCTTGGCGCAGGCGACTGCGGTCTTATGCCTCTTCAACTTCATCCCGAAAACTATAAGAAAATAGAAACACATCAAAGCATATAAATAGGTATCCCGGATATGCCCAGTTTAACTTTAAATGACCTAATCGACAACTACCGAGGAAGCCCCCCACAGCAATTAGTAATATAAGGAAAACGTTTACCTTTCCAAAATAAAAAGACGTCCTTTTTAGCCGTTTATGGGCACAACAGGGGATAATAGATAAATATTTGCAGAAGTCGGACAAATTCCAAGTCTAGGGCGTACACTTGGATCCCCCAACACAGCAACTATCTTGGAAAACACGGTACAATCGCAGACAGAGCGCTATAAAGGGATTGAAGGGAAACGGATTGAAAGCCTATAAAAAGAGACGAAAGTTTAGTTACTTTTTTTCCACATTTAAATTTAATAGAAAAGAATTTACTCAGCCAGAAATGTCCAGACGAAACTTCTTCCATTGCCTGTTGGCGTTTTCGCGGTCTTCAATCGGATCTGCGCATTTGAATTGATTCCAGGTTTCGAAGATAACACTTAATCGAATCGGTAATGTTTAACTCACTATGTTATAAAACTTAACTACTAGCTTTACAACATCGCTATACTAGCTTACGTACCATCGCCGGAGAGAGAGCACGTCTGCATTGACTGCTGACTGGCAAGCAACTGGCGTTTATATAGGGGTGCTTCAGGATCCACATCCGTTCAGCGGGCAAAAAAACTTGTGAATCCGTTCTCTTGAACCAGTTTGAACTTAGTTTAAACTGGCTTATTCTAGCTTAAACTGGTTTGAACTAGGTTGAAACTAGAATGAAAAAGGTTTGAACTAGTTAAAACTAGTTTGAACTAGTTTAAACGGGCTCAAACTGGTTTAAACCGGTTTAAACCAGTTTGAACCGGTTTTAACCGGTTTAAAATATTTATTAGGTCACATAGAAAGATACGTAATGTACGCAGTAACTTAAATGTTAATTTCACGCAATCATCCAAGTACATTTCCCAGCTCATAGTTGCTTTTCAAATCCTTTTTCCTGCTCCGTAATTTAATGGTGAAACATGAAAATGGCGCCCCCCTCAAGCTGGCGCCCAGGGCACGTGCCCCGGCTGCCCCACCCTAGTTACGCCACTGCCCACGCTTTTCTCCACTGCTCGAGCTCATTTCTCAATCTCCTCCATTGTTCTCATCAGAGACTTCTTTCTGACATCTAATTCCTCAGGCAAAGAACAAACTACGCCACGTTTATCGACTCGCCGCATAATATCCCACATTCAAATCAGCCCGCTCCTATTATTTCAACTTCAGCCATCTGTTGACAAGAAGTCTACATTCACACTCACCTCCCAGCTGCGACTTGCCCAGCTTATTCGACGGTCACATCTGTCGTCTGTGTGTATGTTTCGATCTTGATTATTTAAGCTAAAAAGTATAACGTCGCAAAACTTTTCTTATTCGTGTGCTTATTACTAATTCATACACGTTTTAGATGTGGCACCGTACGTCTATATGGAATGGGCTAACAGTAGTTTTTCGTAACAGAAGTCAATCGTCAAATGGCCTGCTCAGTGAGATAGTTTTGCCCCGTTCCCTAACTACCGGCAATAGTGCCGGAGGGCCGCAAACAAGCAATGAAATCGCGCAAATTCCAGACAGTTCTCCTATCGATGGTCGTATAGGATACACAGATGATGGGGGAATTAAATACGCTGGTTTTGTGTATTATCCGAGGTTAGCGTCAATCTACGAAAGTTTAAATGACAATAATAAAAAAGACTTGTTTCCCCTTGTTAGGTATCCAGGACAGAAGGATGCAACGTATACCCCATCTATGGTTCATATGGTTCAAAGAGTTCGTTGCTTAAAAAAGAAGCCTTATTGGGAAAAAGATATTATGAAACAAATGGGTTTGGATGGCAAAGTAACAACTTATACAAAATAATATAAAATATGCTTCGCCACGAAGCTCTAATTTATCGATGTTCTGTTTAGAGGAGTGACATTGCAGTCGTCGCGAATACACCTGCTATGAACCAAATGCTCTGGGAAGTAAAGCACTTAGTTCGAATCACACCCGTCACGTTCCCGCAAGGTTTGCCCCAGGATGGAGATTTGCGTGGTGCAAAACTCCTGGAAGATGGGCGCTTAATTTTCAGTCCTTTACTGAAGAACGATACTGAACAGCTTAAGACAAGTTCAGCAGTGGAAGAAACTAAAAAAATGGACGGAAAAACTTTGGCTAAACATCTGAGGCTCAAATGGATCCAACCTTTCCATTAGTACAATAATACAAAATAGTCCGTTTTATGTAAATGACTCTTTACTGAAGCCATCCCCTCTACGACAATCGGACAACGGGTAAGAAAGATGAAGATGAAACACTGCACTATGAAGTTTTTCTGCGTTTCTTATTATATACAACATGGGACCTTTTCTTTGAGTCAACTCCAAAAAGAACTTTTGCATAAATAAAGTATGAAGACATGTCTATATGTGTCATACATAACCGGCTGGCAGTCAGTTCTTCCGTCATCTGCAGGATAACGTGCACGTTACATTTAACACATGGGCCTTCACTTGGCGTTACTCTTGACGAGAGATACTACCGGTAAACATACTTACAAACACATTCACTCTGCCCCTTCACAATAGGGCGTATGCCAAATTAAGGTTCGTATTTTCGCACCACCAGCGGAGGCTAAAAAGCGTTAGTCTAGCTATGCTAAAGCTAGGCTAATGCTTTTCTACGCTGGTGGCGCTCTATAAGCGGTTAAAGTACGAACCTTAATTTGGCATACGCCCTATATATTCTCTTCTACTTCTACCGCCCAGCTAACTATACCAGCCTTCAATTTGGAATGCAACCCAGCGGTAAGAGAAGAACGGCAAAAGCAGAAGCTTTGAATTTCGACCGAATTTTTTGTGAAGAAAAATGCTATAAATTCATACATTATCAAAATAAAGTTTGTAAATATACACATAAAAAAATTAGCCGATGGATTCGAAAGTTAAATACGAATGACTTTGACACTGCTACCAACTTTCACAAAGATACAAGTTCTTGTAGCCCCACACGACAGCTATGCCTACAATTATAGCAGCTCCCAACATATATTCTGACGGATGGTCCCAAGTAGGTAAATAGGATGCCACAATTCTTCCGAGGCTATTATTCCCAAGCCTGAATCGTCGCCATGGCTGCAAACGGCTCAGGCGAACTAGTCAAGTTTCCCGACGCCGAACAAAATTCAATATGCGCTGAATAGCTTCCAAGCGTTTTTCAAGACTCGTCATTCCCATAATCGCCAGCTGTTCAAAGCAAGCAAAACAAGACAATATTAAAAAGCACTATCTTCGCATGAACGAAGAGACTATTCACAGTAAATCCATTAAACGTATACTGAAACAATACACAAAAAAGTCAGGCAGGCAGAAATAATACATTTGGGATTTACCTGTGCCCTCGTCTCTAACGGAAGAATAGCCAAGAGCCACCATAACCATGCAGGTCCACTATGCAAAGTGGACCAGTTCGGCTCAACAGCTGGCAAAGTGCCGAAATGGGACGTTATTCGTTGACGCATATTTATGGACATTTCATTCAGCCACGTCTCAGCCGACCCACGAACTCCGTGATGCAATTGCGAAACGACTAAAGCACATTACAAAGTTTTAACTTTGTGACCATCGCATATAAGAAGCTTACTTTCTAACTGTCCAGGCTCGATGGCTTTATCTACTAAAAATTCCACTTTTGCAGTATTATATCCATCCCGCACTCCCCTACTGATGACTTTCAACCTTCTACCTCCTACGGTATCCAAAACAGACCGGCCATCCGGAAAAAACTGAACATCTCTGATTTCCAGCATAGTGCCAATTTCCGAGTACCTGAAAAAAAGCGGGTGTAATAAAAAGAAAACCAGTTCCTGTAAACAGTTTCCTTCCTACCCATTAGGCTGTCCCTCCACGTAGGCACACATGCCGAACTCCCTTGTCCCGGCCTCCATACACCTTCGGATCATAAGTCGATAGCGGGGTTCAAACACGTGTAGAGGACAAGGAACATTAGGGAAGGACGCAGTGCACACGAAAATGGGCACATCGCTGGAACAAGCAAGTTCCGCCATTTCTTCTTCGTGAACCTTTCGCCGTTCTTCATACTCGTCTTTCAAGTGGGTTGACATTGCCAGCTCAATAAACGTGGTCAGGCTTTGTCTACGCTCGGCTAGATACTAAAAACCGGAATATATTAGAATAGATGAATGGAAAAAAATCCCACTATAGTTACGT
This sequence comes from Lepidurus couesii, assembly GCA_022832235.1. Lineage (NCBI taxonomy): Eukaryota > Metazoa > Arthropoda > Branchiopoda > Notostraca > Triopsidae > Lepidurus > Lepidurus couesii. The sequence continues at coordinate 15,646 of JAGJRP010000957.1, read as the reverse complement.
CTTGGAGTGATGTTTTGCAAAGCGGACAGGCAGGATTATGATCTAGACATCGATCCAAGCAAGTCCGGCAATAGGAATGACCACAGGGAGTTGTGACTGGTTGCCACAATAGCCGATAGCAAAGAGTGCATTCAAAGTCATTTTTGTCTACCAAATCTTGTTCGACGTGAAGTACGTTTGGCTGGAAGGTGAGCTCTAATCAAGAAACCAATATCAGTTAGTCTCAGTGTAACATAAAAAGGTGTACTACACAGTCTGCTCACGGGATAACTTTTCCATTTCTACAGTTAACCGATCCACCAACTTATGCAACCTGGAATTCGGCTTGACGATAGGAATGGGTCGACTATGCGCCTATAGCAATACCAATCAGATGATTAACAATCACGATTTTTACCAACGCCGTTATTTTACCCCAGACTCTTCGGCACCTGACGAAGTCTCTTCACTTTCAGCACTTGAACGGTCACTATCTGTTGAGCGCATATCGACAGGCATACAAGATCTTGTTGACCGTAGTAAACATTTCTTCGCTGCTATAGTTCCCCGATGTTTTTTAACCCGGGATGCATAAAATTTCTGAGTAGACGCAGAAGACCGGCGTTTCGACGCCGTCATCACCAATAGGAGCTTGTGCAATGCCTGAAACATGACGCAAGGAATTAGTTCCTTCCAAAGCATTGAACCAAACTAAACCATTGAACGCTCTACAAAGCGAACTTGAGAACAAAGCACCAATGTATATGTCTTACCTTAGTAATATCGTCCTTAAACGCTTGAAAACTACTTTCCAGTGCTGCACATTGTAGAAACGAAAGCAGAGCGTCCTCATACCGGCCCACACTTAGGAGGACAGAACCACGTCGATAGTAACCCTGGAATAGCAACAAAATATAGGTAAATAAATAAAATTAGACGTACTGATGTTATATTTGGTTACCTTTTGCAAAAATTTACAAAAACGTCTGGATAACTTAAACGAGACACTTACTTTGGCCCAGTCAGGCCGCAGGCGTACGACAGTTTCGGCAGTTTCTAGAGCTTCGTCATGCCTACCCAACTTATGTAACGCATGGCAGCGGTTGCCAAGAAGTAAATGGTCGTTGCGAGCTATGTACAAGAGAACAAAATGTCAATTAGTTAAGGATAAGAACAAAAGGACAAGAAAATGTACAGTGGTAAGAAAATCTACCTATAAGATAAAAAACAATACAAAAAACTTTTAAACACCGCCATCTGTATTTGCCATTTGTCTGTACAACTATATCGCAGTACATGTAATGCTAGTAAATTACGGTAACGCTAGTGAATTTAATGTAATGCTACGAAAACTGCCGTACTAACGGTTCAGGATAGAAAATCAATTGACCTACAAGCGGATTATTTGTATTTAAGAAGACATCAGGGGAGAAAATCTAGGATAGAAATCGAAACAAACCATTGTAATTAGCTGAAAATTAAACCTACATTACAACATGCCCTATTTCTTGTTAGGCTTCGACTAAACAGGCAAGAACTTCTAGCTGAATCACGGGCGTTATATAACAACCGTGCGCACGCTGTGCCGCTTTACGTAACAGACAAAGGCGCTTTTCCAGGAAATGTTACGGGATTTTCTCTGTATATGCAAAATTACCCCGGAACAAAATTTAAGTATTTAATCGCTAGTTCTTACCTAATTCATAAGCTTCTGTGTACCGCTGGACGGCTTCTTGCAGCTGGTCTCGTTGAAAAAGGCTATTCCCTTCATTACGTAACGTCACCGCACGAAATTCTTTGCCCCACCATTTTTCCACCAGAGTTGACACGAGTACATTGACTTTTAAGCTGGCTTGGTTAACGCTAATGCTATATTGCTTCCTGCCACATTTCACACACGTGGAAGCATTATCTTTGCTTATACAGCGTTTGCAATACGTGTGCCCGCACCAAATCGTTATCGGTTCGTACAAAACTCCACCACATTTGCTGCAACAAAAGGGATCATTGTGACTAGTGTTCTTGGAGAAATACGACGAGGCCAACCAAGGTTCGACTAACGCTTTAGTTAAATGCTGCAAATTGTCTCGGGGGACTTCACCAATCCAGAAACCGTGGGCATAAACGTCCAGCGCTTCTTTCATTTTCCCAGCACTCGCTAAAGCGTCTCCATAAGCGCAAAGCAAATCGACAGTGACGCCCCGTTCCTTCAAAGTTCGCGCATACAAATCAACCGCCAAGGTATAGTTTTTACTAACAAAGGCATCTTGTGCTGTCGTAACTGATGAATCACAACCAGGCGATACACTCAGCCGGGAAGAAGTGCTCTGCATCTTTACGCCTCTCACGAACCTGTAAAGAACAGGAGAATGGACCACATAAGTACTGGCGTTCGACTGGCAACTACTCATAAGGAACCAAATATTATCAACCTTTCACTCGCATGCACAGGGTTCAACTAGGCACCCAGGTCGGAAAGTGCCTATCCCTAACTGGAAAAGGAATCCTCCGTCTGGAACGATAGCAACGACGCCTCGTGGTAGCCTTTGCTTTCGTCGTAGTAACTTACATAAGTCGTGACGTCACTCGTGTATACCGAACCTGCTCTCGCCTTCTTCGAAATGAAAGTAACAAGAATAAAGTCAACACGTGGACCCAGCGGCAATGCGAGTTCCCCGGTTCAGATGTACCAATTTTTATGTTATATAATGTGTTGACACTACCGTCCTCGTTTTGCTCGGCGTAATGCATCCGATCCGATGTATTAAAAAGCTGTATTTACTCGTATTTAAAACTCATTTAATACTCTTATTTAAACCCTGTTACTCTTATTTACTCTTATATAAAACAAAAATAAGGTAACAAAAAGAATGACGTCACTGGAATGAGTTCTTCAGCTCAAGCCAAGCCCGCCAAGTTAACGCTGAAACTTGACCTATTAGACTTGTTTGACGATCCATATCAGAGCTTAAGAAACACATAGTACCCCCAAATTCGTACTCCGACAAAAATACGGAATATCATGTTTTGAATTTAGCACTTAAAGAAATAGGTAGGTAGGTGACTATAGGTGTCTCACGGTAGGCGCAACTTCATGGATCTATGCGTATACCAGTTTACAAGCAACAAATTTGGATGCTAAAGTTATGTAATGCAACAAGCTAATTCGCACAAGGTACTGCACAGTTGATTCAAAAGACATTGTCGACCAGACAACCGATTACGGCGCACGTGACAAGGGTCACACGTGAAGTTACGAGGTGCCAGGATTCTAGCAACCGTGCATCTCGCACTACTTACATAAGACCGCGCCAGAAACTTGCGTATAGCTCACGCTTGATTAGGTAATTCTTTAATTTCCCAATTATTCCAATATGATGGATATTTGCTATTCTCTATATATTTGATCTTCAAATCTGTAAATTTTATAAAACGTCAACTATTTGAATTCCTTAAAACCAAAATCAAACAGTTTAGTTATGACGGAAGAACTAATATTAAACAATAGTCTTATCTTAATATATATTTCTTTACATAACGTTCTAATGAAACCGATTCTAGATTTCCCTAACGTCTGATACAAAGGGCAGGTAGAATTACCGCGTATTTACAAGACGTCATTGGTATAAATACCTGCTGGCTGAGGTTAGCCGAAATTTGGATTCTTCCCATTCCCTTCTGGAAAAGGGCTCGGCGTTCTGAAAAGCAAAAGTCCACGTCTTAGCCAAATCGTGCCGGGATTAATTAACGTAAGCTTTTACGAAAACAAGGTTGGTCCTGGCCTGCACTAAGGGCTCGTTTATAGAGAAAGATGAAAACCAGCGTATTCTAGTGTGACAACCGACTTTAGCCGTTTAGGCGATATTTACAAGAGGGAATTGAACGAAGGAAATTTACCATGTTTTCAAGCTCGTTTGATGTTTTCGAGGTAACTAGCGCTAATGTGGGTAAACTGCGAGGTTCGAGGTGGGAACTTCGAAAAAATAAAAGGAAAAAAACAACTTGCGAAATGGAATAGTAGAATTGGAAATGTAACAATAGAATATAAGTAAAATTATGCGATATCCATCTCATATTACATAATATAAACTAAAAAATAGTACACATTTTCAAATTTAAGCCTTTTTAAATTTTGAAAAGTACAGTGAAAACCGCTTAACACGATATCGAAGGGACCGAATTATTTTTTCGTGTTAAANTTTAAAAGGATTTCGTGCTAACGATTTATGCAAAAAATCTAGCAAAAAAAATGTCATGAGAACAGAGTTAATATTCAAGTTTATACTCGTACATTGACGGTTTGTACATTTTAACGCATTTTAACAGTCTGTAATGAAAACGAAATGTTTTGACCACAGACCGTTGGGGCGAGAAAGACATGATGTTGCTAAAGCTCTACAACCCTTCCCATTTGCAGAAGGAGACGGTTGGTAAGAAGACAAAACTACTGTGTCGTTCTTCCGAGACGCGAAATTTTTTCGTGTTAGGCGGTTTTGTTTCGTGTGAAAAGGAAACAAATGAATGGAATTACTAGCGTTTTGTCCGGACCGGAATACCATTTTGTGTTAACAGATATATGATAAGAAACAGCGGCGTAGCCAGCGATACGCACAGTACGCAAGTGCGTACCAAAAGTTTAGAAATTTACGGCGCTAAACTGATATTAGGGCGCCAAATGATCTTAGGGCGCCAAAAGGAACCGCCAAAAGGGCGCCAAATCACTAAAGTGCATACCGTTAAAAATCTCTAGCTACGTCGCTGATAAGAAATACCTGTTCAGCTAAAATTCAAACTACCGTATAGGTATAGCTCCGTTCGTGGATAGAATGGATGATGACACCTCGTATGTTCAACAGTTAGCCTCAATGACCTAAAACACCAAAGTTCAGGTGAAATTTATACTAATTAACGAATTTCCTAATTAAGGACGAAACTATACTTGGATCAAGAGGGGTTCCACTGTACGCAATATACACATTAGTAAAGTGTTAAATGGGCACGAAACAGTAAAACTGCGAAACAAGTTTTCGGTTGTGTTTTACATTACCCAAATGGCGTTTCGCTTTTACCGCCTTCAACAGCGCTAACTACTTAATAGCGGTAGCATAGTATAAATACTGTAAGGATCTATAACATTGCATGAAGGCACCAGTGGCGAAAACAGTGAAAGAAAGACATTTCTGCGCACAGAAAGTACTCATAAATGGCTCTTGAGGTATTGTATATATAGCAAACATTAGAGCACCCCATTTACCACAATAATTGTAGGATGTCCAAAGGCACTCTGTGCATACGCTGGTATTCCGTTCATTGAAGAGGACACATGACATGTTTTTGGGGAGCCAGAACCTTTTGTCTTCCTTGGATCCTAAAGCGTAATTCGTTGTCCTTCCAAAGAATACAATTGTAATATGAGTTTTCAGGGAAGCTATTTGGCGGCGTAACAAAGCCAGGGATACTTTTGGGCCAGTAGTGGACGTTGTGAAAAACAAGCTAGATTTGGCTAAAAGACGAGGAATTGCACCACCTGATACGGCTTTAGCCATTGAAGGGAAAACAGCTGGTAAAACATGTGTATCCGCACTTTAAATGGAGCGTAATAACCAGAATTTTTGTGTTTTAGAATCGGCTTTTGGAAAAAATTCAACATCGCTTGCCTTGGTTTCCGCCACATCCGCCAAGCCAAACATCCAGGGAACACATGCTGGATCGAACACGAGCACGACAGTCGGAATTCCGGGTTATGCATCAAGTTAGTTTTACATTACATTTTCCTTCGGTTTCGGTTTCGTTGTATTACCTATCCTCTCAGCACAACATTCGGGAGCAGTTTTGCCGCGTGCTCGAGTTTCCCCGGCCATGCCCAAGCCACAGTGGCATCCTCCCTGGAAATTGTCCCGCGTTATCAGTGGTCATTTAGGTTGGGTACGTTGTGTAGCAGTGGACCCTACAAATCAGTGGTTTTGCACTGGTGCTGCTGATCGTGTTATCAAGGTATAAAACCATTTCAGCTTTTCGATCCAAACGAAATTGTATGTGTACATGATTGCCGTCTTTGCAGGTGTGGGACTTGGCAGAAGGCAAGCTAAAGGTTTCTTTAACTGGCCACGTGAGTACAGTACGCGGATTGCACGTCAGCCAAAGACATCCTTACCTCTTCAGTGCTGGGGAAGATCGGCAAGTCAAGTGCTGGGACTTGGAATATAATAAAGTAAGGATTAGACTTATTTTCAGTGAAGATCTAAAGCAAATTATGTATAGGTTATTAGACACTACCACGGACACTTGAGCGCCGTGTACGGACTAGATGTGCACCCTACGATTGACGTATTAGTGACTTGCGGTCGTGATTGTACTGCGCGAGTTTGGGATATGCGTACCAAAGCCAATGTACACACGTTGTCTGGGCATACAAACACGGTTGCTAGTGTAGTTTGTCAAGCAGCAGAGCCACAAGTAATACCGTTAGAATTATCTACGAAAACGGTACTAAAATGAGCTTTTTAGATTCTTACAAGCAGTCATGATAGCACGGTCAGACTGTGGGATTTAGCCGCTGGGAAATCTATGTGTACGCTGACGAATCACAAAAAAAGCGTGCGATCGGTAGTACTTCACCCTACTCAGTATGTTATAGTGTGATCAAAGGGGGGGAAAATATATGATTTGTTTTAGGTATATGTTTGCGACGGCTTCGCCTGATAATATCAAGCAATGGAAATGTCCCGAAGGGAAATTTATTCAGAATTTGTCAGGGCATAATGCGATTGTCAATTGCCTGGCTGTAAATTCCGATGGCGTCTTAGTGTCCGGCGCGGATAACGGGACTCTCTATTTCTGGGATTGGAAAACTGGCTATAATTTCCAGCGCTATCAAGTAAACATAAACCTCAAATTATTACTGAACATTTGGCTCATCTCACAATCTTGACCTGTGTTTTTAGGCACCCGTGCAACCAGGTTCTATGGATAGTGAGGCAGGTATATTTGCTTCTACCTTTGACCACAGTGGGAGCCGTTTAATTACCTGCGAGGCGGATAAAACCATCAAAATTTTCAAAGAAGACGAAAACGCTACGGAAGAAACGCATCCTATTAACTGGAAACCTGAGATCTTTAAGCGACGCAAATACTAAAAGCTCTGCTTTTTGCTCCAAATTCCCCATGTCGAGATACGCTTGTATGCGGCTGATCTTTGTAATATTTGACTATTCAAATATATTGATGTAAGCTACCGATGCGTCGTTTACTAGACGATAATCGGGCAAATTCACTTAGTACTTTTGCTCTTTGCTATGGCCGTGTATTATACTTGGTGTATCTCTATCATACAGTGTTGCCATCTGTAGATAGCATCCGTTACCAGAGCTAAAACGAGCGCGAGCGAATACGCTCGCGCTCACGAGCGCGCTCGAAATTTTGCGAGCGATGAGCGCGAGCCGCTCGTTTCATAAATTTGCGAGCGCGAGCGGGAGCGCAAACGAAACGAGCGCACGCTCGCGATTGTAGCGCCATCTGTTGGCAAATTCCCGTACTTTATACCAATGAAGCTACAGAGCTTACGGCAGATGGGAGCGACTGATGTCAAAAAGACGCCAAGCGTGTTCAACGTTTTCGTTTGGTGCTGTATTTGTTTGTATTACAGCCCAGGTAAAAATTTAGCATGATAAATTCGGCATCATGATATCATAATTTTTCACAATTTTTCATGCTATTAATAGCATGAAAAATTGTGAAAATTTTTTAGCTGGGGTACAATTTTTTTTTACTATAATAGCTTCGGCATAACAACATAGTAAAGTCTTGTGCTAGGTTCAGACTGGTAATATCTCCGGCATTGCCACAAAAAATAGTCATAAGTGAAAGGATAATTCTTGGAATTCTAACACCTTTGCAACGCATTCAAATGGCAGAATTCTAAGAAATGGTCTCTCCGTTATGATTTTACTATGTGATAGCTAAAAATAGGGCAAAAATACCCCCACGCAAAAACAAAGCAAACTGAAATGTTTGACGGTTCATTCTGTAAATGGCGGTAATGCTAACGAGCGCGAGCGCTCTTTTTTTAAAATTGCGAGCGAAGAGCGCGTGCGCTCGCCAATTTTGAAACGATCGCGCGAGCGAGCGCGCTCGTTGGAAAACGAGCGATTTTTAGCTCTGTCCGTTACCAGTGGCCATCTATTAGCTGCTTAGCACGATGTTACAATCTTGAGAATAAATTTCATACGAATAAACTTTCGTTTTTTTGGTGACCCATTATATTGCAAAGCAATATTACACAATGTCTTTCATGGATGGGAGTTCCAGAAATGAACTTTTAATGAACAGATGAATTTGTTTCATAGGGGAATGCCATTACAATATGCTGAATTACGAAATTTGAAGTGCTTATTCAAAGCCAACAGAAGAGCGGGACAAAAAACGCAAGAAAAGAAATAGACTAGCAGTCCAGCAATTTTTTAAAAATCGTAATTTAGTCTACTTCTTCCATACGTGAAGCATCTGCTGCGTCATCTTCCAAGGGTGGTAAGTCTTCTGTCTTCATTTCATCGACGGCTCCGGACGTGGTCTCATCTTCATCAATACCCAAACCCAACTTAATCATGCGATAGATACGAGACGCATGGATTTGTGGATCTTCGAGGCTGAAGCCGGAGGACAAGAGCGAGGTTTCGAAGAGCAACATAACCAAATCCTTGACGGCTTTGTCGTTCTTGTCGGCATCGGCCTTCTGTCGCAAGCTATCGACAATGGGATGATCAGGGTTGATTTCCAGGTGCTTTTTGGCTGCCATGTAACCCATTGTGGAAGTGTCTCGCAAAGCTTGGGCTTTCATGATGCGTTCCATGTTGGCGGTCCAGCCATACTGGGAGGTGACAATACAGCAGGGGCTATCGACCAAACGGTTGGACACGACGACTTTCTCGACCTTCTTGTCCAAGATGTCCTTCATGACCTTGCAAAGGTTTTCAAACTTGGCCTTGTTTTCTTCGAAAATCTTCTTGTCTTCCTCGTCTTCGGGTAATTCCAAACCTTCCTTGGTGACGGAAACCAGGGTCTTGCCTTCGTATTCCTTCAACTGCTGGACGACGTACTCATCAATCGGCTCGATCATGTAGATGACCTCGAATCCACGCTTCTTGACGCGCTCTACGAAGACGGAGTTGGCCACTTGGTCTTTGCTTTCGCCGGTGATGTAGTAGATGTGTTTCTGGTTCTCCTTCATGCGGGAGACGTAGTCTTTGAAAGAGCACATCTCTTCACCGGATGCGGACGTGTAGAAGCGGAGGAAATCGGCCAACTTCTTGCGATTGGTGGTGTCTTCGTGGATGCCCAACTTGAGGTTCTTGGAGAACTGCTCGTAGAATTTCTTGTAGTTCTCCTTGTCCTCGGCGATCTCCTCGAACAGCTCCATGCATTTCTTGACCAAATTCTTGCGAATGACTTTCAAGATTTTGTTTTGCTGGAGCATCTCACGGGAAATGTTAAGAGGTAAATCTTCAGAATCGACGACTCCCTTGACGAAGTTCAAATACTCGGGGACGAGCTCTTCGCAGTTTTCCATGATGAAAACACGACGGACGTAGAGCTTGATGTGATTCTTGACCTTCTTGTTTTCAAAGAGATCGAAAGGAGAGCGACGAGGAACGAAAAGCAGGGCGCGGAATTCGAGCTGACCTTCAACCGAAAAGTGCTTCACGGCTAAATGATCTTCCCAGTCGTTGGTCAAAGATTTGTAGAATTCACCGTACTCTTCTTGGCTAATATCATCGGGATTGCGGGTCCAGAGTGGCTTGGTTTTGTTGAGCTCTTCATCTTCCGTGTACTTCTCCTTGATGGTCTTCTTCTTCTTCTTATCCTTGTCTTCTTCTTCGTCCTCGCCGACGTCTTCCACCTTGGGCTTGTCGTCTTCGGCTTTTTCTTCTTCATCTTTCTTCTCTTCCTCTTCATCTTCGATCTCCTTGTCGCGCTCCTTCTCAACGAGCAGCTTGATGGGGTAGCCAATAAATTGCGAGTGCTTCTTGACGATTTCTTTGACCTTGCGCTCTTCCAGGTATTCGGCTTGATCTTCCTTTAGGTGGAGGACGATCTTGGTACCACGGCCGAGGGGTTCGCCCGGATCGACACGAACGGTGAAGGAGCCACCAGCAGAGGATTCCCAGAGGTACTGTTCATCATCGTTGTGCTTGGAGACGACAGTGACGCGGTCTGCGACCAAGTAGGCAGAGTAGAAACCCACACCGAATTGACCAATCATGGAAATATCGGCGCCAGCTTGGAGAGCTTCCATAAAGGCTTTGGTGCCGGACTTGGCGATGGTACCCAAGTTGTTAACCAAGTCAGCCTTGGTCATACCAATGCCGGTATCGATGAGCGTCAAGGTGCGGTCATTCTTGTTTGGGATGATCTTGATGTACAGTTCCTTTCCAGAGTCCAATTTGGTAGGATCCGTGAGTGATTCATAGCGAATTTTGTCCAAAGCCTGTAACAAGAAACGGTATTAGATTACTGCATTCAGCGTGTGAAAATAGTAAGTATGAAAGGAACTTCAGCTTACATCAGATGCATTCGAGATCAACTCACGAAGGAAGATTTCCTTGTTCGAATAAAAGGTGTTAATGATGAGGGACATCAACTGGGCGATCTCGGCCTGGAAGGCAAAGGTCTCCGCTTCATTGTCCATGGTAACTTCTTCAGGCATCTACAAGGAAAAAATTCGTTAACGAAATAACTAGAAAAAGCAGCCTTTCATAGAATTATTGGCTTTCCCATTGTCCTTTGGGATGATCTTGATATTAAGTTTAAGTTACTAATAAACCTAGGCAAAGCTTATAGTCATGCAAATGTTCCTGAAAGCTTTGCAGAGAATAAGCTGATTGTTCTGGAAGGCCAAACCGACACCGGCCACTGCCCATTGTCCTCGTGGCGAGTTGCGAACTTGACAAAATTTAAACTTATGAATAATGTAAAAATACTTAAACGACTACTTTAAAATACCTATCAAGAATCAAGTAAAAAAACGAGCTTCAAGTTTGAACTGAAAAGGGAGGTACGTTTGGCCTAACGACCTAACGTTCCAAATACGATTCCGGCTTTACCAGTTCTCAATAACTTGTCAAGTTTTACTACTTATGTAAGTACTATTTAAATAGCCAACAAATTGGGGACCCATTGCTTACCTTAATGAAGTTGTAGTCCGATCAGGAATCGGGCGAACAAAGTTATAAACCCAAGACTTGAAAAAACAGTGTAAACCCACGAGCTTGGCACGAAGGCTTGCGCTTGAATCTTACCGGCACACGCGGTATAGGCGGTTCTATATACCTTCGCTGTCGTTGCCAGAATGTTCTAGAAGGTTCTAGAGGACAAGGCTTGGAAAGCCCTCCTTTCTCTATCCGGTTCGAAGGTTCTAGACCAATACCGCTCAAGCAACCGAAACGCGGGAAAACAAAGATGTTTCCAGAACAGGAACTGCTTCGACAAAGCACACTTGTTCACTTATACAGTAGTTTATTTTCGGCTTCTTTTACTTTTCTTTAATTAAATGAAGTTATAAGCTCTGGTAGGTCTGATCACATAAACCTTTACCGACTAAAATGGTTTACCGTTCAAATTGTAACCGAGAGTAATTTTATGAAATGAACGCAAGCGAATCAATTCGCTCTCAAAACATCATGTATTGATGTCGAGGCCGTACAGCACATTTGATGCCATACATAACCTTATATTTTAAACATTCCCTTTTGCCAATTGTCGCCCTTTACCCAAACACACATTGACATTAATCTTCCAGGAAAAAGTAATTCCCCGACTTCTTTTGGTCAACATCTTTCACGGAATTGAGTTTGTTAATACGCGGCCGGAAGTTATTCGGGTCTCGACGGAAAGTGATGCACAACATTTCCAAAAATCGGTTCATTCCAGGCAACAATCCTTGGGGGGCATGAGCTTCAGCGTATATTGAGGGTTGACCTTCAAACACAATCACGCGGTCTGACAAATAAGTCGCCATGATGAAATCGTGTTCTACCACAAAGCCGGTTTTCTTTGCGTGCAAAATGAAACTATAGGTACGAAAAAAGAGTTGCCGAAATAACAGACAATTTGCTCTAATAGGACCGTTACCGTTTAATAACCTTAGCCGCAACCAAACGCTGCTCGGAGTCAAGATAAGCCGAAGGTTCATCAATAAGATACACGTCAGCCGGCTTGCCCAAGCAAAGGGTAATAGCAACGCGTTGGAGTTCACCACCAGATAAGTTCTGTACTTCTTGATCAATAATGTCTTCGATTTTTAAAGGCTTCATAACATCAGCAATAAACTGTGAATACAGAAGCACATTTAGGTGATACAGCCTACTCAAACTTTCCAGTCAATACTTGTGGATGCGTGTAAGCGTCTCGAATTTTGTCGTGAAGCAAATGACGCACCGTGCCTTGTGCTTTGGGGCTGATTTTCTGCGGCTTGTAGCTAATGTTCAAAGAAGGCACGTCAGCTAAATTAAAAGGTTTCACCAAGGCTGATCACACAATTTTCAATGAATACCAGATCCAGGGTCCGGTACCAACCGTCCTGCCATTAGTCGAATCAAAGTTGTTTTGCCTGTCCCATTTTCTCCCAAGAGAACCACGATCTCCGAATCCGTGAAAGTACCAGACTCGACCACTAACTTGAAGTCGCCTAAAGTTTTCTGCATGGCGGGATATTCGTAGTGTCTCATTCGTTTGATTTCTTCCTCAGTCGCTGATTCGGCAACACGGAATACTAGCGACTCTTCACGGAAACGAAGATTCTCGGTTGGGACATATCCATCCAAGAAAATGTTAATGCCTTAAACGAACATTAAGGTTGTAGGTAACGAGTCAAAACATAAACAAATGGTGTTACCTTCTCGCACAGAGAAAGGCATGGTAACAACACCGTAGACACCGGGGATCCCGTACAAGCAGCAGATAAAATCCGACAAATAATCCAATACGGATAAATCGTGTTCAACAACGATGATGTACCTAGAATAATTTTGCTATTTTTCAACCCGACCACGAGGGAAAGTTGACTAAATATATTAGGATAATGAGACAGCGAAAGGCTGTCTAAACAACAGATCCCTTTCAAGCATCACATCGCACAAATTCGTCTTGTCAGCTGTTTGAATATCAAAGGTGAAAGAATAAATGTCCGGTAAAAATACGTTCAGGTTGAGGACGGATTTGTGCGACATTAGCGATACGGAAATGGAAATTTCTCTACTGTGCTTAGTATTTTTGTTTTGATCTATTTTAAGCTAATAGCGTTTACAACTGGGAACCCTGGTGCAGCACTTTTTGCCCTGAATGCCACAAATTCACTGTTGCAACACTCAATTTTGTGGGATTCAGTGCAAAAACTGCTGCACCAGGGTTCCCAGTTGAAAACGCTATAAGGGATAAGAGTAATAAACGAATACTTGTCTGGGTGTATGAGTGAGCGAATGCTCAACGCAGCATTTAGACGCTGTTTTACGTCGAGGTAACTGGACGGCTCGTCAAACATGAAGATGTCAGCACTCTGAATGCAGACTATGGCAATGGCAAAACGTTGCAGTTCCCCTCCGGAGAGTTCATCAACTTTTCGCTGCTTCAAGTTGTTAAGATCTTAAATATAAACAGGACTTATCCTAAAAAATTTGGGAAGCCGATTATGAGAGTGTTTACCGAGAGTAGTGCAAATGTGCACTTCATTTCCTGCTTCAGCTTTCTTTGCGAGCAATTCACCCACTGAACCCTTTACCGCTCTGGGAATCTGGTCCACATACTGGGGCTTAACAACGGCTTTCAAGTTGTCTTCAAGAATTTTGGTGAAATAGTTCTGCAGCTCTGAGCCTCGAAAGTGAGCCAATACTTCGGACCATTCAGGTGGGTCCTATGATGCAATCAATAAGTCAGTAATAACAAAACAACTACGGTTGCCATAATACTTTAAATCGTCCCAAGTTGGGCTTTTGTTTCCCCGCCAAAATTTTTAAGGCCGTGGATTTGCCAATACCGTTGGTCCCTACAAGCCCAAGAACTTCCCCTGGACGTGGAATAGGCAACCTGTGTAACTTGAACGAGTTTTGAGAATAACGATGTGTAGTATCCTTCTCCAAGTTACTGGGCAAATTGATGATAGTAATGGCTTCAAACGGACATTTCTGTTTAAAAATTAGTCGTAAGTTAAGGACATAAAAAGAAAGGTGCAGAAACTTACTTTGATGCATATTCCGCAACCAATGCAGAGACTTTCCGAAATAATGGCAATTTTATCGTTGGACGTAACTTCTATGCAAAGTTTTCCCATCCGTACTACAGGACAGTATTTCTTGCATTCTTGTCGGCAACGCTTAGGTTTGCATTTATCACTGCTGACAATGGCAATCCTAGTTAGCTTGTCGGTTTCTTCAGTCGCTCTCTTCCTTGCTGCGGCAGCCATTGTGCCTGAAAAGCACGGAAATATTACAATATTAATCTGTCGTCTCTGCGTAAGATTTTTTAAACAAAAACACAAATCCAAAAAAAAGGACATGTGGGATTTTTCAAGTTATTCTTATTTAACGTCGGTTAATTTCAGATGATTTTACGCGTACTTTTCACATAACATGATCGAAGACAGAGAGTGTTAATAAAACAGGCTTGTTATTAAGAAAACGTCAGTAAAACACAAAAATATTGCAAAAGTTTACCTAACCTAACCCACGTCCACGTTAGAAAGAGTCAGAGTGGAAATTCAGTCCACAAATCCAGTCCTCGATTTGGTTACTTTGCAGAGCGCCTCCGCTGCAATTTCACGGCAAGTTCGATAGGAATGCCGAACTGCTAGCAAGCCCGGTATTTATTACAATGAACCGTTCAATTCGGAAAACTTTTTCTTAATGTTTACTGTCCTAAACGGACATATGGTGCCTTAACATTTTTTTACAATGCTATTCATAACTAAAAACATCGAATACCCAAATGTTAGTAGTACATTAATTTTAACTTAGGACGTGAACTGTGCAGACTTTATTGCTCATTCGCGGTTTATATAGAACTCATTCTCTACAGAACGCCCATTCTCTGGAACCATGAAACTATCCCCGATGTCCGTAAGTCCTGCTTTGTGTCCAACTAGCCTCGTGAGAAAAGGTTTCAGCAGTTTTCAGCCCTTACACTTGTTAAAAGGAAGCCCGCAGGCGCAAATCTCTCTGGATTGTATACACCCCGAAGACCCTAGCTTGAGCTCTTCGAGGGCGTCGCATTCCATTACGTATTTGTTTACAGTGTAGTTCAGAGTATAGTCTCGTTGTTCTCCTAATTTTTTAGTGTTCATTTGTACTTCTTTCGAATCTCGTGGGTCCATTATTTTGTAACGGCGTCGACAAGTTGTGGTTTAATCTTAATCCTTAAAGTAGGTAAGTCGTACAGATTTTCTGCGTTTGCAACTTGACCTTTCTTTTATGTTTGCTCACTTCCCCCTCCAAACTTCCCCGCTTTCTCTTCATTTTAGTCCCACGTAGCACCAAAAAGGGTGGGCTACATTCCGTGGGCATTTTTGCTTCTAGGAAACGTAGATGACGGGACACAAATGGATTGTATTAATCGAGAATAAATGCAAATCAGCTTAGCTCGCAGTATCAGGTTACTGGTTGGTTACAGCTGCGGTTTTGAT